>CAIGRL010040791.1:0-30486 GCA_903798325.1 Fraxinus xanthoxyloides
AGAAAAATGTATTATGAAATAGTAAATTGATGGAGAATGTGTGGTTAAAAAAGAAGGAAAAGTTATTGATGTGATGAAAAATATTATTTTATTGAAAAATGTGTGGTTGAAAATGAGTAAAAAAATGAGAATGAAATTTTTAATGGGAATCAAACGGGGCCTAAATGTGCTTGTGTAGTCATCATAATTGCACGAAGAACCCTCTCGAAATCTTTCACCCTTTAACTCAGTCCTATTTTAGGATATATTGTATAAAAAGTTTGGATGAATGGGTATTTCTATATATTCTCAAACACTAAGAGGTCAAAACATAAGTTTACGTAAACATGAGGGGTACACCGTTAATTACAAAGGAAGAAGTACCCCTTCCAGTTGTGCGGTTGAGGATAGCCCAAAAGATCACNAGATTAATGGAGAATGTGTGGTTGAAAAAGAAGGAAAAGTTATTGATGTGATGGAAAATATTATTTTATTGAAGAATGTGTGGTTGAAAATGAGTCGAAGAATGAGAATGAAATTTTTAATGGAAATCAAACGGGGGCTAAATGTGCTTGTGTAGTCATCATAATTGCACGAAGAACCCTCTCGAAATCTTTCACCCTTTAACTCAGTCCTATTTTAGGATATATTGTATAAAAAGTTTGGACGAATGGGTATTTCTATATATTCTCAAACACTAAGAGGTCAAAACATAAGTTTACGTAAACATGAGGGGTACACCGTTAGTTACAAAGGAAGAAGTACCCCTTCCAGTTGTGCGGTTGAGGATAGCCCAAAAGATCACCATGCTCTGAACTAAGCTCTTCGCTTTCCCTTTCCTTTTCACGACAGAGCAATTCCAACAATTTCAATAGCCATGTTTTCATTGAGTCCTCCTACTTACCTCCCAACTCTCTTTCCTCCGAAGACCCAGTTATTCTACAAGCCTGATTTTTCTCTGAGACCCTCCAAAAAACTTCAGTATTTGGTACCCATTTTTGCCAGTGCAGATGAGGGGTCCGGTGTAGCTGTTACAGTGGAGGATGGGAAACCCTCTGAAAGTCCTGTGAGTGCTGAGGGGAATCTGGGTTCTAATGGGTCTCCGCCGCTCGCTGAAGCTCCGGAGCCGGCGACGGCGGAGGTGGTGGAGACTGCGAATAAATTTCAGGACCCCAAATGGGTTGGAGGGACTTGGGACTTGAAGCAGTTCGCGAAAGATGGGAAGACTGATTGGGACGTTGTTATTGATGCTGGTGAATTCTCTCTCCTCTCTCTATGCTGCTAGTGCTATGCATACATACATACATACATTTACCAATTTATCGTATTGTTTCTGGTGTTGATAATGTGAGAGAATGATTTGTGGAATTTGGAAGCGGAGGGGATTAAGCAATTGTTTACTATGTATTCTCGATGATTAGGGGATTTTGTCTTTGCTAGACGATGAGATATTGTTCCCTTGCAGTGAGTCGTGTTTTCTTGATGTTGTGATGAGCCTTTAGTGCGTTCTTGATATTGTTGTAAGTCTCTAGCTTTATAACTACAGTAGATATTCAAAATTGTATTCCCATTGTTGACACAGTGGAGATTTTAAGCAGACTTAAGATTTGGTATTTTTTGCATTGGAAAATGTTTTGAACTTTAAAAACTGGTTGTGTTCATTGTACCCGTTCATTCCAAACTTAGTGGGTGTTTGGTAGAGATTAAAATCGAATTAAAATTGAGAAATTTGCCGTTATTGTTAACTTTTATTAGACGGGTGAGATCCAATAACGGCTATATTTTCAATTTTAATTGGATTTTAAGTCGTACCAAACAAGCGTGCAACGGTGTTTTTCTCCTATCAATGAAATTGCAGTTTTTTGCAGAGATTTTGTTGGCACTATAAAGATGAAAAATGATAATATTCCTGCTCTATGAGTTATTTTCTTTGTAGCTGCCATTGGGTGGACCTCTTGAATATTTTAAAGCTCATTGTAATGGTTAAAGCTAAGCTGTTTGGTTAGATGACCTCATTTTGAACTATATGTATGTATTCTTCTGCAATGTTGTTTTCATGCATTTCTTTGGATATTGTTAACCTCTCCAGTCTCCAAATATTCGTAATACTTCAGAGATCACTTGATTTTCAACTATGTAAGCGGCTAATTCTTTGCAGAAGTGAAAAGGAGAAAATGGATGGAAGATAATCCTCAATCATCGAGTAATGAAGACCCTATTGCTTTTGACACCGCTATAATTCCATGGTGGGCATGGATCAAGAGGTTTCATCTCCCGGAAGCTGAATTGCTCAATGGTTAGCACATATCTTTGGTCCCTTTGTGGTATGTTTGGTGCACACAACTCGATAGGACTCGACAATTTAAACAAAATATAATACCTAAAATCTTTTTCATTATACTATTAAGTCCTATTTAGTATTGCATACCAAACGTGTGCATGCACTCAAGTTCTACCAGTGTACTGGGTGCGGGAATTTTTTGGACTAATGACGTTAAACTCTAGGTCGGGCTGCGATGATCGGCTTCTTCATGGCCTACCTTGTAGATAGTTTGACCGGTGTAGGTCTTGTCGACCAAATGGGTAACTTCTTCTGTAAAACGCTATTATTCGTAGCTGTAGTGGGTGTCCTGCTGATTAGAAAGAACGAGGACATCGAAACCCTTAAGAAATTGCTGGAGGAGACAACATTTTATGATAGGCAGTGGCAAGCAACTTGGCAGGATGAGACATCAAGCAAGACTGAAAGGAACTAGAGAAATTGCAGTATCTAGCATTTACTCGACTGAAACAGGGGGCTTTCTGAGCATCTTTATTCCCTATATTTCAGAATCTTGATTTTTGATGGCTGATTGAGTAATGTTTTTTTTTTTTTCCTTCTTTTTAATATGTATAAATTTCTTATGAGAATATGCATGTTTTAGATGTTTCATTGTTTCTCAGTTGATTTCTTTTTATAATCGAAGGGCACAAAATGGGACAACATTAAAGAAAATCTAATGAATTGTCATCGTGTGTACGTGTGCAACATGTCATATCGTCAAATAATATAATTTTCCAGAGGCAATGCACCTAATGCCTTGCACGAAAATTTCCAATACCAGTATTTAAATGGAATTGGACCTTTTTTTTAATTAAACCGTCATACTTCTAGTGGCATGCTTCAGTCCTCTTCTACATTACATAGAAAAATTGAGTCATCGATTCAAATTCAAGATATCATCATCGTATAGACAATTAGATGTTTAGTCCGTATTCGCAATGACTCCATTTGCAGGAGCAGAGCTCTATCGAGCTATTCTCAAGCCAAGTGGAGCATGCATGGAGTAGGAAGATCTTTCTTCTATTTTTCTTTTCCATGGTGCAGTTACATCATTCTGGACTTGAGCCAGAGACCGTACCTCTGTGAAGTAAATCATAACATATATGATTCAACCAATTATGAAAGAATCAAAAGATTCCTTTTCGGAGCAATTTATCCTTCTTGAATGCAGCATAAAACTCTTGGTTGACTATGCTTTTAAGTGTGCTTGTTCCCCTTTCTTCCTTATGGGTGGAAAAAGCCCTTGCTTCATAAAGTATAAAATGTGGAATCATAAGAACATTTTTCGAAAATGAAATTCAATCTTGAAAATACTAGAGCTTATTTGGTTCAAAGAAGTTCCCCCTACCACATACCTTCATTTTTCGGCTAGCTCTAAGAAATGTTATAAACACCTGGGATCTTCTAGTTAGACACGATGTTCTCCAACTTATCATCATCTTCTGTGCCAAGATGCGCAGGTCTCCCCTTCCTCCCTATTCTATACTCCAACGGCGTAAGCCTACCATTTTACGTGCCTACAGCATTTTCCTCGGACGATCTTAGCTAGTAGTGCCATCCTCCCTGCAACCCTGCTGGATGTATGTGTAATGCCTTGCAAATTTTAGAATAGAATTTAATTATTTTACATGTCATATTTTTATTATTTTGAAGTTGAGGGACTAAATTGATATATGTATTTAACTTCAAATTTTGAGCTAAGTATTTAGATATCGTTAAAATGACGAAAAGTATATCAATATGGGTATCGTCGAATAAGTTAGTCTTAAGATATTGAAATTTAAAGAACTTGTAATTTATTTATTTATTTAAAACAAATTGAATTTGGATAAGGGATATTCGCGTGTATCTAAGGAGTGGGTGTGGGATAATTATTTTTTCAATCGAGCTACGCGCACATGGAGCTTTACCCGGTTCTTTACACGTTGACGTGGCAACCCGACCCAAATTTAAAAAATCCCCAAATCAAGAACCCATTACCCATATAACTTTCCCTTCCCCCAAATCTCTATGAATGTGAACCCGATTGAAACTCTCTAGCCGAAATCTCCCAAGAATTGAGAACCATATCAGTCCCACAATTCTTCATATCCGTTGATGGCGATGGAAACCATACCCCCGAAATCTAAAAACCCATATCACTGAAAATCCCCCCAAAACTTCGTTGAACTAGAAGGAAACCGTCATTCAGTTCGAAGAAATCGCCCAAAAATCGGTCGAAGGCGATGGAAATCGTATGTCCAAAATCTGAAAATCGTGGAAGGTGAGCATAAACCATATCAAGCGTCTTTACGTTTGTGTTTGAATTGACAGTTCATCACCGGTTTGTTTTGTTGAAGCCGAAGGATAAAATCTCCATTGTGTGCAACACGGTTGTCCAATTTCGAAGTCGTCGCCTCCGACCAGATGTCCAACACACGGTATGCATTGGTCATCGTGAAAACCAAATTTCATTTTAATTTCTAAGTTAGCAGTTTTCGAATGTGTATTTGCTCATTATGATTTCAAATGTCATGTGTATTGATTAGTAATATGTTGGTTGTTTGTGTGTTAGAATGACGGGAAAGAATGCCGGAGTATGCCATAGCTGTAGAGAGAATGGGCATTTCTTTGAGGATTGCCCGAATAAACGACATTGCCCTTGGTGTAAACACGGCTTCGTGAAGTGCTTCGAGGTTGAAAGGAAGACTAAGAAGGAGAAATTGCTCAATTGTTGATGTGCTAAGTGTAGGTACTGGGAATGGGTCGATCAAGGAGAGTCAATCGGCGAATCATCAAGTACCATTACAGTTAATTCAAACAATTCTACAACACTCGAAGAAGTTCAACATATAACTCGAACGTTCCAATCTCTGTGTCGGGTAATTGAAAACAAAAACATTGAGATTTCGGTGAATGTGACAATACGCAAAGGCAATGGAACTGTAGAAGTGGATACAAAAGGGAAGGGACCGGCTTGATTGGTGTTTACATTTTCTTAGGGTGGATTTAATTGTGTGGTTGTTTATGATGAAGATGGTAACGATAACTAAGTTGTTTATGGATTTGAATGTGTGATTTGTGTTTGAAAACGTTGCTGGAATGTAATGGTGCTGGTGTTTATATTAGAAACCTGTTTACATTGCAAACTTGTGCAAGTCTCAAGCAAATGAAAGCAACAACATAAAATAAATCATTCATTGGTGTAGAACAAATAAACTGGACATTGCTATGTCTGTCTTACACACCAAAATAAAATGTGGCAACAAGCCATAATGAACAACATAAAATAAACTGAGGCAAATTACTGGGACAACAAAATGTCGTGACCACAATTCATTTTACACAACAAACTGTTGGGACATAAAATATGTAGTTACTGAACATTGGTGTTTTCATTGTCTTCATCCAAGGTTGTTTGAGCACATGACTGCTGAAGACAGGGTGATGAAATTCGGAGATTATAATTGTTGTGTGAGTACATGAATGTTGTCATCACCCTAGACCAACTAAAAAATGTAAGCAAACAACGTAGAAATCAAACATATTGCACATCTTCATTGTTCGAACATGTGAGAGTTGTAAATATGAGATCGATGAAGGAATGTAGCATTGTGCTTGTTGGCGTGCTTGAGCGATATGTGCATTGTCTCTCATTTGACATGGGGTGCCCTCAGTTTCCTCCCCTTGCCCGGACTCCTATTTGCCTGCAAATTATTCCTTAGAACTCAAATAAGTGGAGAGTGCAAACAATTTCATAGTTTCCCTCTTCAAATGTGACGGAAAAAAATTTCATGTCAACACGCTCGTCACGTATGACATCCTCCAATACCTCATATGTCGTCCTCGAGAAACCCTCTGTGGCTGATGTGAGGTCGCAATGAACCTTCCCAATGAACTCATCTTGAACTTCCCGAAATTTCGAGATGGTGTAAACTCGTTGAAACTGCTTTTCCATCTCAAACTTCATTGCACAGGGTACCATCTGCGAGAAAGATTTGAAATCTGCCTGAACTCATTCTCAACCTTATTCCCCCAATATCCGCTCGTATTGTTCAACAAACTGCTTCAGCGTCATCTTCGAATGCAGATACCTGTCGAAAAATGCATTCATACTCTCATTGCGTTGAGTTGTCGACATTCCTTCCTAGAAATTGTTTTTTAAATAACAAGGTACCCAACGGTTTCTGATCACGTACATTGCGACAACCAATCATTATCTCCTAAATGAGATGTATCAATCATCGCTCCTCATCCTTCCTCGTATTCTTCAACAGTTTGAGAATCGTACACCAATATGTGTATATTAGAAAAAATTACACTCTTATCCACATGGTATCCAAACTTTTCTGGCAACTTTTTCAATATGTGCCACAAACACCATCTATGTCTACTGATTGGAAACACAATCTGAATCGCATTTTGCATAGTCTTATCCTGCCTCGTAATAATTCCCTGGGGATCCTGTCCATACATACACTGAAGCCAAGTCCTGAAAAGCCACACAAATATTTCGGTTGTTTCATTCAACACCAAACCACAACCGAGTAATATTGATTGTCCTTGATGATTCACTCCAACAAAAGGTGCAAACGACATGTCATACTTATTAGTTAGGTACATGGTGTCAAATGTTACAACATCGTCAAACTCCTTATACATTTGTCTACTCATATTATCAGCCCAAAAAATATTCATCAACTGCGACTCTTCATCTAATAGGTATAACTTCATTTTTGAGCGGCACTTTGCTTGCATGTTTGAAAAGTACACTTGTATTGCTACGGCATCGCCTTCTCCAAGTCTTAACCGCCTCACTTTTTCAACATAATTTCAACAATCCTTTTCCACGCAAATCATATTCCCATACCTACATGCTTCTATGACTGCAGAGTTGTAACTTTTGTGTAACGGAATTCCTACCATATCGTTCACTTCAAGTCGTCGTTTAACATGGACACTCAATTTTCGATTGCAACGGTACAATCTTGACTTCAAAGGACTTGTCTTATAATTGTGATTGAGATTGACATGTTAATTCTCCATATTCCACATGTATCTGCAGAAGCAGTAAGTCCGGCTTTGCAACCTGTTTGAATCGTAGCCTGCGGCTTCAAAGATCCTCTCGAATTAGTGTTTCTACTTCATTCACGACTACATGTTAGGACAACATATCTGACAACTCCATCATCATCGTTTTGCGAATTTATTTTTCTAACTGGAAAGCCTACGTCGTACGCATATCTTTTGTAGAAATCGAACATTTCTTTTTCATCTTTGAACTTCATACCCATTGCAAAAACGATTGCACCATCTACTCCTACAATCCCATCATCCACTAAATTCACACTTTCCAAAGTGTTCCCATTATCTGATTGTAACAGAATATGTTCATCCACCTCTTCGAAAATTCCATTTGCTGCAATAAACAACCAATTAAAGAATGTTAAAAATACTTCACATAAATAATTTTAGCTAGAAAATTTTGGTATGGGAAATACCATGTTCACATGTGTTGTAGGCACTTGTTTAAATGTGTGGACTGAAAAGATCGTGGATTTCACTCAGAATAGACATTAAATAAGCAAAGTGCACTAAGACAGTTATGATTCTTCGTGCTTAAGCCAAAAATGGCAGAGGAGGAGCATGTTTCATCTAAACTAAACTTGCATTATATCCAATAGAGTTTCTTCATAACCAAAATTTTCCAGCTAAAATATTGCGGTATTTCCAAACTAAAATTTTCCCACCATTTTCACATTAAGATAAGGATAGGATGGGAAATACATTTGTTTGTCGTCTCTACAAATCGCTACACGTTCATGTTTATTGTTTGCACCCGGATTCCTATCGACGAGTCGTACCCGTTGCTAGTTTCGACGCTTGAAGATGAGAGAGATCCCGGATTCTTGGCGTTGAGCTGTACTCGTTGCTGGTTTCGGCACTTGTAGAGGAGAGATATTTCAATTTTTTTGTTTACCCGCTACCATGAAATGGGTTCGGTGGGAAATGAGTTTGATAGGTTGTTTGGCTTTTCTGACCCACTTGCCATTTTGTTTTTTTTGTTTTTTTTTACATTCACTTTCCACGTCACCGTATAAACAACCGGGTAAATGCAAAGGGGTACATATAGCTTTTTCCTTATTTTTTTTAGAATTCTATTTGAAGTCAAAAGTTGTATTAAGAGTAGAACCACATTTTTGTTGTGATGTGTATTTTGTACACGTCACCTTGTGATTTGTTTACTAGAACCTCAATTTTTATCAAATTTGATAAATACAAATTTTCATCACAATTGTATCATGACACAACCACTATATTTTTCAACTATAAATAGTGTACAATTATCCCACAATTCATCACCAAAGAAATTTTACACGACAGCTTTCATATAAAGCAGCTGTAAATTTCTAGTATATTTTTTTTCAAAAACTCGTTTAATCAACCAAGGTAAGATACTTTTGTGTAAGTGGATCGTTTCCTTATACTTTTATATTTAGTAATCTATGCATGAATTGTTAGTGGACCTTCAGATTCTTTATTAAGAGATATGAGATCCTACGGGATTTAAAATAACCTAAGATGGGTGTGTTACTTGGTCACCGATATATTCTATAAGAGAAGAGCGGTATGAAGTGTTATTTTATTGTCATATAATTGTGTATGAAAACTGCAGTATCTTATCGAGTATATTTTAAATACTCTCTTACAAGATTTTACAGGCTATTTTGGATCAATTGGAACTGTGGCGAATGGTGATGCGGACTGTCAGAGTGATCGAAGAGATAAAATATGAAGTTCATTTTTTTCTCTTTAAATTATTAGTTAGTTTTAATTGTTCAAAAACAACTATTGAATTTGGGGTTATGTTTTCATGTTTACTAAATTTATGGATATTCAAGTTATATTTTCTATTAAATAATATTATTTTATCGTTTTGAAATTGAATTTTAGGTAACCCTCCAATGCTTGTGAAATTTTGGGACATTACAGTATGTATGGGTTAACTTTATTAATGTCAGGACGTTTTTTGCTTCGCCCAAGAGGCAACTTGTCAAAGGCTGAAAAGGAACATTTGGTTAGCCAAAGCTTCGTGATGGGTAAATCAAATATATTCAATATACAACAATAAAAACTGCATCTTATTTTCAATCAATCAAAACTTAAACCATTCTTGGTCCTAGATTCATTGTAATCTTAACTAGAAAATTTAATGCAACTAAATCATTTGCAACTACAACCATGTTGTTAAACCAAATATATGCAACATAAAACAGTGAAAAATAAGAACTAATAATTAAAGAATCATCAAATTTCAACCCAACATTATTGTATTTGAGTAGCAAATATTAAACAAAAATATAAGTTAGCCTATCTTTAATTATTCACACACCAAAGTGGTAGCTCCATAGGACTGCAGTTTGCTCAAGCCACATTTGGCATTTAATTCCATATCTAACTAGTAACTATTGCAAAAGTGGAATCAACAATAGATATCATTGCAAGCCCTACAATAATAGCACTATTTACATGTCAACTTAGTCGAATTTCGATCATTTTATCCAAAACATTAAAATTGTCGTGAGATATAGACACCAAACCTCCTAAATCACCATTTTCCCAGTCCACAAACCAGTCATCAAAGCCCTACGGAGGCCACCATCTAGGTTGAATCCCTTAGCTAACTCCTAGAAATCCACTTCCTCACTGTCACTATCTTCATTATGAACAACCCCACCTTAGATCTAAGCATTGAAACTCCTAAACCAACATTTCCCCGGTCCACAAACAACTCGTCAACGCCCTACGAAGACCACCAGCTAGATCCGGGAAAAGTTGCACCTCATCTCTTAGCTATCTCCAAGAAATCCACATCCTAATAGTCATTGTCCACATTCGAAGCAACCACCTTAGAGGGACACCGAACACCCTAAATCATCATTTTCCAGGTCCAGAAACCAAATCAATCCCCTATGGAGACCACCATCTAGGTCGAGGAAAAGTCAAACCCCGTCTCTTAGCTATCTCCAAGAAATCCACATCCTCAGAGTCTCTATCTACATTGGGAACGACAGGCTTCAAAACTTCCAACATATCATTGAAAAATCCATTATTCATCCCAACATTCCCTACAACCTCCCTGCTTCCAATATTCTGCTTTTTACCCTTCATTGATAATGGAAACTTGTACTTTCCACCGGCACTACTGTCAACTCCACTAACTTTCTCCTTCCTCTTCCTCTTAATAACCCCACCATTAACATACTTGAACTCGTCACTACACAAATCTTCATNTCCAGAAACCAAATCAATCCCCTATGGAGACCACCATCTAGGTCGAGGAAAAGTCAAACCCCGTCTCTTAGCTATCTCCAAGAAATCCACATCCTCAGAGTCTCTATCTACATTGGGAACGACAGGCTTCAAAACTTCCAACATATCATTGAAAAATCCATTATTCATCCCAACATTCCCTACAACCTCCCTGCTTCCAATATTCTGCTTTTTACCCTTCATTGATAATGGAAACTTGTACTTTCCACCGGCACTACTGTCAACTCCACTAACTTTCTCCTTCCTCTTCCTCTTAATAACCCCACCATTAACATACTTGAACTCGTCGATTCCTTCCATATTCATAGAACTACAAAAATCTTCATCCCCACCTGTATCCTCACATGCCTTCTCACATTCTGTAACCTCAATAACCTCCGGATATTCACTAGTTTTTCCCTCGTCATAATTTTTGCTCACTCTAACAAATTCTTCACTTGCACCAGCTACTAGCAACACAGGAGTTGCAGTGAATCCCTGGGTCTCTCCAGTTTTTTGCGCATCAGCATTTTCCCCAACCACAACATTTTCCTTGCACATCTTCTCAACCGAATCTTCACCCAAATTTACGGTGGTTAGTTCCTCGCCAATTTCTTCTGTTTCCATAGCGATAACATCGGTATCATTCATATTATTGTCTCCTTCAACTTCGATTGTAGCGGGCTCCGTTTCACCAATAGGCATGGTTTCACCGTCCCATTCCAATTCCATATCCTCCTCAGAAACCCCTTTCTTCTTCCACACGGAGTCATTATCCAGTTCCTCCTCCAAAACCCGATTTTCCCTCAATTCATCAACTCCAATTACCAAAGTGTCCTCACTCAAATCAACGGTCCTTAAGCTGTCAACAGGATCGACGGCTGTGGGTTCTGCAGCGTCAACATATTGGTCTTCAGAGGAGGAGTGGGCTTGCTGCTCCGGAGGGGTTTGAAATTCCAATTCTGCATCATCCTGAGGTGTACGTTGGTCAATTGTACCGCTATCCGGTCCCAAAACCATAACTATTCCAGTGGGTTCAGTCGGCGAGGGAGACGATAAATCCGGGTCAGGATCGGATTCCACAATCCAACCGAAGAGGCAATTATCCAATTCAGTCTCTTGGGATGAGGTTGGCCGGCAGAGCTTAATCGGCGAGCCGAATCTGTCGGGTTCTCAACTTCCATTGTTGTTGCATAGCGTACTACGTGTGTGTGTAAATTTTAGGGTTTTTTGTTTTATCGAATTGGGGATTTTACAGACTGTTGATTTCCCGCGTTTTATATTCCTACTGTACGATCATGATTGGGTTATCAAACTTTCCCGCCTGTTTTGATCGACGGTCAGTCTTAAAAATCAAGACGTACTCCCCACTTATCGAAACGTCGTCGTTGTCTAATGTCTTCCGCATGGGGAAAGCAATGTCTTTCACAAGGTCAAAATGGGATGCGAGTTTTATGCCCCATTTCATCTATATTATCATCTCATTAAAATAAAAAATACGACCGTAATCCATTCATCAACATTTAAATTCAAATCTTTTATCTCTTGTGTGGACTCCAATAATGATTATATTTTTCATTCTCATTCTACAATAATTTGGCTTAAACAGGGGCTTAGTAACCTTTAATTAAAAAAAATCTTTTGCGTCTCTAACAGAAGTACTCTACACAAAGTTAACAATAGAATAAATTATTGCTATAATCGATGCGATCATTCTCATCTCGTATGGTACCACAAAAACTAAGGATATTAATATCATACCACATATTAAAATTAAGAATATATAAATTTTAAATAAATCAATGGATGCAGAAGAGATCGTAGTTTATTATCGTTTACAATTAGAAGTCCAGACAATGAGCCCTTTCCTTTCAGACTGAATCGACTAAAAGAAGGTTCAACTCAATTCATTAATGCCGGTGCTATTTATCCTTAAAACATCATCACGCAAATTACAAATATTTTGGCGTTGGCCAATTATTGTACTTTCAAATGTGAGTGTAATAACTAAAATTTTTTCATTTGATAATGCCAAAAAGATGTCTCTTTGTACATTTCAACGAAAAATCTCTTTTTTTTTTCTACCATTTGGATCAAATATTTAAAACTTTTATTCAAGATCAACTCGTAAACACGGTATCACGTAAAAGGGATAATAAGATACGAGACATCTATTGGTACACGTTGTCAAGACACAAAATTCTTGGTCAACAACAACAATTGACTCACATTGATGATGTCATGTATAAGAGAGTAAAAGTATTCAAGTTTCTTAAATAAACTTCTTGGAAATTAAAATCAAATTTTTAATAAATTTTGATAAAAGTTGATAAAATATATAATTAAAAGGTTGTGAATCTCATATGATTAAAATTAATTGTTGAATTTGACTTTGACTTCATAAAAATTTATATTTTAATCTCTACCAAACAGGTAAATCCTCCAAAATAAGTCTGTCTCCGAAAAGGACAATTTTGAGTTGGCTCTAGTCCAATAAACAAGGCCTCAATGTTTGTAAAATTCATGTGGTTCACACAACAAATATGAAAATGTTCAAACTCATTCCTGCACATGACACACAGCTTTGTTGATTGCTGTTAATAAATTTTAGGAAAGTACTCTGTGCCAAGTGCTAATTTCTTGCCAAATGAAAATTATCTCACAAGTCTGCAGTTTCCCAGCAAGCATAAACTCTTTCAGAATACCATTTTTCTGCTATATAATACAATCTTCTGTCAACCTATACAAAAAAACTCGGGATATGTCCATCCCTTTTCGTTTTGAGTTTCGTGTAGGTTGAGGAAATAGAAACAAGGACAAGAGGAGGAAATTATCAAACCTCATTTGCACCTGGTTTGCAAAACGGAGGCAACAAAACAGCCATGGGGAATAGAGAAAGGTCGGTGGGAAGCATGTCATCAGGGACGAGCAAGATGTGGGTATACTGAATTACTACTGGTACTTGCTTGCATAGCAAAATTTGAAGGCAGGAGGAGTTCGGCCTGTGGGAAGGAGCTGTTATATGGCACGTCCAGCAGTAGATCCTGTTCTGAGTTCTCATCGGCAAATTGCAACGTGTCCAAACCCTGAGGGCCATTATCATTTGGCAATGAAAACAAATTCTCTGGGCCATCATTGTCTATTAGATCCTTGTGGTCATAATTCGACTTCATCGACACCCTTCTCGGACTCTTCATCATAGTCCTCCCTCCTGAAACATGTCGTTTCTTAGAGGTCATTGCTACATAATAAATAATGAAGTCGGCTAATCTAAGTAGTCTTGTCCACTATTTTTGATTTTACAAACATCTTCGTCAACAGAAAAAATCTACCTAGTGAATAGTCCCGACTCCAAGGAAAATAGACTTCAACAAAACTTGGGATCAGTTCATTTTCAGTTTTAGAGTTTTCAGATTGAGTATTATCATGAAGCTTATAAAATGTTATACACCAAATTATGGTTTTCCAGAGTTTCGTGTGCATATATAAAATATTTGAGATACAAAATATAAGAGATAAACTGGAAGGAATTACTTCAATTGTGCCCTTATGTGAAAAGTAGGGGGCTAGGTAAATGGTGCCGACTTGCAGGCATGGATTGACCAGGTACGAACTTTGACAAGGAATACCATGTAATTTCCGATATTAAATATATGTGATAGAAGTTAAAAAGGTGGATTCGCATTTCAGGAGAAATGAAATTTGTGGTGAGAATTTCTAATGAAGTTGAGAAGGATTTGATAACCTGATGCCTGCGTGTACCTATTCCATCTAACTTTCATGTGTCCGAATATACAAGTCTTTATCCCCAGATTATTCAGACTACTCCTGATTAAGATTAATAGGTAAGAATATAATTCTCAAGCAGAAAAGTGCAATTGCCAAACAATCAAGTGCATGATTATATGTAGACAGTAGTACTTGACTGGATGGACAAGATTTTAACTTCCTTTTCTTCATTGGTGCTGTTTAGTACTCTCCAGCTCACCTTTCCAAACATGCCATTAAATTTTTGTCATTGGTGTCGTACAATGAAAAAATATATATATGTGGCTTACCTATAAACTTTTGGTGTTGTCCATCTCGTGATCTTTTAACATTTTCCAAATGACCGGTTGCAGCTGCAACAAGTCCTCTCACTTCAGACTTTCTGATAGAAGTTTTGCCTTTCCCTCCCTATGTCAAAAGCAGGATATAAAATCAATAAAAATTACATTAATCCAAAAGACATACTTTTTCAAAATGCAATATTTATTCTATGCAACGAGTTCAAACCTTAAGTAGGTTATATTGTTCCACCCACTTCGATTTTGTCAAATTGCACAATGCAAGTTTCTTCAAGGTTCTATGATCATCTATTTTCACTCCAAAGAATGAGTTATCAAAAACTCCTTCAGCAAGAAGTTTCTGGAAGGATGATACATTCTCCTTGAATTGAGGGCTACTGAACATACTTCTAAGACTGGATTTAAAAGCAGGGAACATTATCAGCAACTATGGATTAACTGCTGTCAGTTTATATATAATAGTTCAGTATGGCATTTTTCTAATTATATACAAGTAAAATAGTTCAGTCAGTAGCAATGCTATTATTAATATTTTCTCATTGGTTAACCTATCTAGTAGTATCTACCAACTGATATGTTTTACATGCTTCATTTCGATGAGCTATATAAGTACTAACAAAAACCTCTCCGGAGTTGCCGTAGTGTCAATGGAAGGTAAAATCTTCAGTAACTGTCTCTGTTCATCATTTGTCAAATGAGCCACAAACTTATCGAAATTCAGAATATCCTGCATCAATAGAGATGTCAATCATAACAAAGTATCAGGCCTTTATTTATGCAAAAATAAGCGGAAAATTGATCAGGGCTTGTAATGGAAGTAAACCATATTCTAAATACCTTGAATCTGTCATGAACAATCTATTGGTAGTATGGGAGATAACAATAACAAAGAAGTTTCTAATTTGGTCTATGCATTACACACTCGATCAAAAAGCTCAGAACCGTGAGAGAAATTTCATAAATGTGGACAAATTTGACCTGGTGGTCTTGACATAAGAGAAAGATGAAACCATAGTAATAGATAAAGACTGGTTGACATAAGTTTGCTTTTGAGTATGATAACAAAAACATATTCAGAATCGCAACTTACTCTCAGGTCTATATGATGTAGCGGTGAATTATGATTTACCAGCAACTGTAGCTTTTCAAGTTGATTCTCGTCTCTGAAACTGGAAAGAAAGCAAATAAATGGATAGATAAAAAGAAAAAATATGACACAGAAGGTCTCAGAAGTTGTGCCAGAACCTAGACTAGAAATATCTCAGCTTATATACTAGTATCGCATATCCATGTTTTCTATTGCGCCTTAGGTGGAAGCATCATATTATAGATTTCAGCAATCTTGACTTGCTAGAGTTTAAAATGAATCAAGGAAGTACCTTTTAATTTTCTCTTTACCCATTCCCTGTCCAGCGAGCTTATTGACCTTCTCAATTTCCCGACTTGGATAATTAACAAGCTTGTCATCGCTATGAACAGGAGGGGTCATTGACCGTGAATAAGCCTCATTCATGGGCTGTGGCTTGTTATCAATTGAAAGGGAGCTAGCTTCTGATTCTTCTTCTTTAGCTATTGAGCTTGGATGCCGAATAAGTACACTTCCATGTCCAATCTCAACGGACACCATAGGTTTGTCACTCTCAAGAAGCAAATCCTCTTCTGAAGATCCAGAGAAACATGACGACTGTTGTTCATGCCATATGGTATACAAATCTTTTGTAAGCTTCTCAACAGGAGATGGCTTTGAACGACTGACACAGGTTCTCTTCCTCGAAGGTACTGTGGTGTCCCATACTACAGGCTGTGATGCACCTGTTCGGACGAGAAATTGATAAACTTTATGTTGAGCCTAGAATATAAAAAGACTACATAACACAATAATTCAATAGCAGCTTTGTCTGTGCAACCACAACATAGCAGATGTATCTTCATACTCATGCAATTTAAATAGAAGAGTATGCCGACTAAACCACTTCATTAGGTGCTTTGTTCTTCAGTTAAATTCTGTTTCAACGTTCAACATCTTATTCAGACATGCTTAATATAAAGCCATGAGTTGCTTCCCCTCATTACTAAACGTAGCGTTTGTTCAATTTATATTACCTAATTTGGCCTGTTTGGTTAAACTTAAAAAGATGTTGAAGTTTCTTTTAAGCGTCTTTTGGTCAAACATAATTGTAAAAGTTATTTTCTTTTACTAATAGAACTTACTTTTCTAGAAAGTAAAGAAGTCTTAACATACCCTCTAGAAAAGTAACTTCTTAAGCTTAGCCAGACATGCTCATTCCTTTTCCAGAAAGAAAATGACAAAGGAAAGATATGATTGGAGTTTAGAAAGGCAACAGTGACGGAATTTGACTCGAGGGTTTTTGTATGGAAGCATACATATATTTATATATGCAGAGAGAACCAACAAACCTGTCAAATCACCTGCATCAGCTATGCCATATTGAGCACAAGTCTCGGAGTTCGAAATGGCAGAGCCAGAACTTGATCTATTAGTTGTATCTTCATCGAACCCTTTGCGGAATCCCGGGTTATAGTCAGGAGGAACTCCGCCATATTCAGAAATATAATTTTCTTTCTTTCGTTTGAGAATGTTTGCTTTGTCATTCATAGATATGTTCTTCACCTTCAAAACCTTATAGTCCTCAAAGTCATTAGGTTCTGACCTAGCATGTAGAGGAAAATAGTTCGCCAATGTTCCCTTTGTTCTCCACCGAGAACCGCATGCATTACATAAAACTGGTTTCTCGGGGGGACCATTACGCCAAAGAGGGGTGCCTATGGAACAAATTATAGTATCCTCAGTCAAACCAAGAAGAAAATTAAAGATGTTTAGCAGATAATATGTCAATGGACAGAAATAATAACACACTAAATGTTATTCCCAAATGACAACACAAAAAGAAGTTTAATAACTATTTTCGGTCTTGAGACAAAGTATTCTTGTTCAGAATGGAATTTAATAGTAATTTACTGCTAAAATTGCTCACAGAATAAAAGAACAAAAGGATGAATTTACAGCAAACCAATGTCACTATTTTATCGTGTTGACAAAAGTCAGAGCTATTTGATGCCTATTCATTAACAATAGACAATGCACTTTGAAACTATTAAGGGCCCTGAAATTTATCAAATTGAACAGATGACAAAATTTTATATGAAAGTCCTGGCTCCTGGTGGACTAGTGCTTCTTACAAACAAGTTCTCTTAACTTTGCCTGCAATGATAGTCTTATAACAAGTTGATGAGGAGTAGGCAAGTATAAAAGTTAGTAAGTATTCATCGCAGCAGTAAAAGCAATTTATGGCAGAGTCAAAGAGATAATGCAGTTTTGTTCCAGCATAACATATTCCTTTTTAGGTTGTTTCATGATTAACCAGGAAAAAAAAAAAACCCAGAAGGCAGAAGATTAAGAATACAAAAATGAATTTCTAGCTGATGAACACACTAAAGGGAACCTAAATAGTTAAAAAAATATAACATCTTTAAGGATAATTAAGTGTTAATACGCCATCAAAATCATTAGCAGGTAGAAAATAAATCCACGTTGTGAAGTTCACATCCATAATCTCGGGATCAAGTTAAATTGGTTTGCAACAGGACCAGAAGGAACTTGAAACTTTCACTGAGACATGAGGTCAATAAAAACTCAAAGCTCCCTGATACAAAGGTAGATGATTAATATGAATGAGATTGGTTTAATTCTTTGCCAAAGACTGACATCGAAAATAGCACAAATAATCACCAAAAATGAAGTTTTACTAGAATAACAATATGGGATTCAAGAAGTACATTCGCTGATCGTATCACAAACTCGGAAACCAATAAACAGACATGAGAGCATTGAGCGTTGTTTGACTCAATCATCGTTACATTTTAATTTCAATAGAACACAGAGTATATTAGCTTCGTTTCTGCATTTACATATGTTTCAAGAGAGTCAAAAGGTAGTAAACATTCAATTTCATTAGCAGATTAAAGGAATTTCAACTCAAAGATTCACAGTCATTTGCAGCTGTTAAGAATCAAATGAACAAGCAAATAAGCAAACAAACAGAATACGATTCAAAACAGAACATATGACTGAGAATTGTTCATTGTCCTGTTAATCTCTTCTATTTCCAAACAATTAATTGATTTCACTTATTAAATTAGTAATTATAAATTATGAACCCGTCTTCAGAACATTGAAAATATTAAAAAGGAATTTATTCTTGAATAGTCAGTGAAATTATTGAAGAAAAAAGAAACAAAAACTCACTTGTAACACCACAGTGGTAGCAAGGTCCGTGCTTTCCCATGTCTCCCTGTTTCTTTTTTCTTCCTTTATTTCAAAAATACTAAATTTTAGATAAATTCGACAGAGAGAAGGCACAAAAAAGAAGCAAATTCTGGAGAAAAAGCTTTTATGGAACAAATATATAGGTTCAGTTATTCTTTTTGCCCTTTTATAGCATATACGCCACTGTGTTTGTGTGAAGGATTTTCTACAATAAACCCAGAGAAAATTCTATAGGAAAAAAAATTAAAAAAATTAATAACAATTAAAAAAAAAAACCCAAGAACATCCGAATGAGTCTGTATCTCAGAATCTCGCAAGAAACACTTAAAACAGCAGAAATTTCGACAAATATTGAAGAAGAAAAAATATTGATTTTTCAGCTGAGAACCTTTAAATCACAATCCAATAAAAATTAAAGAAAAAATTATGGAAGGAGTCTTGGTTGGGAGATGAAGATGAAAGGGGGGTTATTTTATGTAATGTGAATTCTTCTATTATAATT
The DNA here is from genome assembly GCA_903798325.1 of Fraxinus xanthoxyloides. Taxonomy (NCBI): domain Eukaryota; kingdom Viridiplantae; phylum Streptophyta; class Magnoliopsida; order Lamiales; family Oleaceae; genus Fraxinus; species Fraxinus xanthoxyloides. The sequence continues at coordinate 19,452 of CAIGRL010040791.1, forward strand.
GTACATCAAGAAAATGTTTCAACATTTCTTGGTTATTTCACATTATTTTATGTTATTTGTTTATCTTTTCCAACTTCCTTTTCACTGTAAACACATAAAAATTTCATTTTTGTTCCTTTTTAACTCTCGACAGACCCAAGTGGTTGAGTTGAGGGATGTTCCTACCCTGTCATTTTTCACAAGTTTAGTGAACGTTTTGTATAAAATTCTTAAATAATTTCTACAATGTACAAAATATATAATTTATTTTTATTTTATTTTATTTTATTTTAATAATGTTTAATACTATCTGATTTTTTTATTTTATTTTTCACGAAACATACTATTTTTTGTGATTTTATAGCTGTGGACAGAAATTGACAGTAGTTTATTGTATATTCTTTAATATTATCAAATATTAGATCATTCCTACAAAACATAACAATATATATTACAAAAAAAATAATCCTAATTATGATTAATTAATTTTAATCCCACATTTTGTATAATTTACGACTTGTCCATTTATCCATGACTGGTTTTTATCAATTAAAAATCTCAAAAACTTGTAATTTCTTTGAAAGAGCACACGAAGTGAGTAAGAAAATAGGATAAAGAAACAATTGAGAGTTTGTTTCGACTTTTGTTCGTATTATTTTTTAAAAAATTCATATTCGAGATTAATTTTTATTTTCTGATGTATAGTGACGTGGATAAATATGAAAAATTACAATTAGAATGGCTTGTGATCCTACTATATGAGGGTGTTTGGTAGATATTAAAATCGAATTAAAATTGAAAAATTAGCCGTTATGGTTGACTTTTATTAGACGGGTGGAACTTAATAACAGCTATATTTTCAATTTTAATTGAATTTTAAGCCGTACCAAACAAAAAATTAGCTGTTATGGTTGACTTTTATTAGACGGGTGGAACTTAATAACAGCTATATTTTCAATTTTAATTGAATTTTAAGCCGTACCAAACAACTCCTATGTATGACACATTCACTTTTTTTTTTCTTTTTTTGGTAATTGATCATCATTATTTGTGGGTCCCAATTGACGTGTCATGCACTGATTTGATATGGTTTTGACGAGAGTAGATAACCACCGAGAATTCTAAACATGAATCATGTAAAGCAATAGGATCAAATTGAGCTAAACCACGATCAGAACAAATTTGATTTAATCTTTATACAATAATTTACTGAAATTAAATGTTACACTATTCATGCGAAGATTTTCAATGAACTCTCTATTTTTAAATAGCATATTTAATAATGTAAAAAATATCTATAATACTTAGTGAGTCAAAATTTTTAAGTATTACTTCTACTATTCTCAAAAAAAATTATTTTTTTTTTCTATCTTTTATTATCGTTAACTTCTCTTTAAATCATTATATTATTTTTTTAATTAAAGTGCTCTGAATTTTTTTAAATTATAGGGAATGTATTTGAGTCTCCAAATTTAGAGAATTCAACGAACTCTCTATTTTAAAATGTTAATTTTAAAAGTCTCTTAAAGCATACATTTAAATATTGACTATTTAAAATATGAGTTTTTTGACGATATTCTTAGTAATTTATTTCATAGTTATAACAATGTTGTGAATCACATCAAATTGATAGATTCAACTAGTAAAATCATTTTATTTATTTATTTGCTATTATTATGTTCTAAGATTGTGAGAGTAAATAGTAATGACATTTAGCTCTAATGGGGTTATAGTCTAATCTATGTGGTATTAGACGATTGACGAAATAAAATATGAAATTAAATGACTTGTTTAATTATGCTTATTATTTAATATCATATTAACGCCACGTAAATTGAGATTATAATTTCGATAGGAGCTAAATAGCATTACTCATACTTTATATCAGTGTTCTAAAAGACGCGTCTAAATAACGTCATTGCGCCGCCCAAACGCAATGCGCGGCGTGACTCGTCACCTTATTTATTGGTCAACGACCAATGTCTAGACGCAATTATGTGCGCCTAATATCCTTTTTTCTTTATTACAATTTTTTAAAGTTAAACTTAAAGGTTGATTTACATTTAAAATTTATCTTTTTGTTGAAAATTTTGAAAAAAAAAATTGTATAAAGTATCTATAAATCTGTTTTAGATGTTTAATATGCATTATTTTTCATTATTAAATGATTTTTTGATTGATTAAAAATTTTTAAAAAATATTAAAATAAGAAAATATATTTTTCACGCATATGTCTTGCCTAATTCATAGTTTGGCCTTCACGCATAGCTACACATTATGCCTTTATATACGAGATTGGGCAAGTTGGATAGAATGAAACCAAACTTGAAATTGGTTGGAAAAAAATATCAAATAAATCTTGAGTTATTTTTGGTTTTCCAATGAACTTTAAGACTAATAAATGCTCATCCGTAGGTTTAATAACTTTTCTTGTTTGTTGACTTTAAATGAGATAAATATTTTCAAAAGTTGGATAGTCATCTTCTCTTTTATCTCAATATTTCTCGTCAAAGACCTTGACAATGCTCTATGTATTGAAATCTTACACTATTATTTTACAAAATTTGCAATAATCTCACATAAACCAATATCAGAGAATAGTGACTTCAACATTAAAAGATCATACTCTTACCAACTTCAATAAGTACGACTATCGTGAAGTAAAATATAATATAGTACTCTCTTAAAATTCGTAATTAACTTTGCAACTTAACGATATTAATTATTTATTACATTGATGAGCTAATGCTGATGTGCTCGATTGAGCTTCAATCGGCATATTGAGTTTGAATAGAGTTTCGTTGACTTTCTCTAATTGTCTATTATCAAATCATAATCTTACACGCGTTCACTTAAATTAAAACGTAAGATTATAATTGTATAATTGCCTTACTTCTCCGTTCTCTTTTGAAGTAATATTTAATAATGAAAATATTCAACTTTTTTTAGATAGATAAGCATTAAGATTGAAATAAATAATTTTCTTAGTTTAAACTTTGACCAATTATTGTTATTTCTTTAGAGCAAATGGAAGAATATGCTACATACTACACCGTCTAATTTTGTATTTTATCGTTCAAATAAATTCTACATACAACTTATTGAGACGCTTTAATATGAAGCCATGAGATAAGTCCTAAGCAATCGAGCTGAATTAAAAATAAGTAAAAAGTTTATATTTAAGTGTGCTTTTGTCAAAATGATTGTTCGACGGACCCAAGTGGTTGAGTCGAGGAATGCTCTCAGTTATTATGTGTATTTTATGTATGCATTATCAAATAAGATTGAATAGTACAATAAATAATAATTTATTTATTTATTCATTTTGCAATATCTTGTGCTATGCAATCTTCCCCACGTTAAGATGTAAGCATAGGATTTGACAGTATAATAAAAAAAAAACAATTGATTTTTTTTTTTAATAGTTATACTACGTTTTATGCTGTATAATCTCCCCTACTCATAAATGAAAAACGAACTCCCACTTTCAATATTTATTATGACTTAAAAATCAGAATAATTTATAGGGAATTTTATAAAATATACTCTGCATTTAGGGTGTATTTACAATTTGTACATCATATTATTTAAAATTACATTTTGCATACTAAATTTTATTATCTGTAATAAAAAAACACATTTTGTATGAAAAATAGAAATATTATTAAACTTTCCATAATAAATTGCTAAACATACTAGAGTACATGTTGACCTCAGAATTTGATTGGACCCATCACATTAACAGGTTTTGCACTCGCTTCTCTTCGAACATACATTACATGTGCACTTAGTACACACGCCTTAGACGAACAACATTTGAGCCTCTTAAAAAAAACAAAAAGACAGTGGATACACACTCAAGTCAGTTAAAAAATGAACAATAATGTGTATTAAGTGCGAGTGTACACTTAAAGAGGAGAATATAATTTTGAATCAAGTTTGTATTTTGAGTGCGCCTGAGATTGTTGATTATTCTCATAAGTCACTAAGTTTGAGCACTTATAAACAAAAGAAATTAATGGAGGCTCTCTAGATGACTTCATCCCATCATTTGATTAGAGGACGAGTTTTTGGGGTTAACTCACCCTCGCGGGATCGTGACCTTTTGTCCCAGTCATTGTAACGCGTGTTTCGCTCATAGCACAAAGAACATGATGACTTGACGTACTCTCACCTTCATCGAACTTGTCACGTCGCGTCATGAATATCAATAAGTCCATGATCAGTATACTGTCTAGTGGACAAAAGAATGTCTATACTCAACGGTCATTGCATGTTATATCATATCAATCACTTTTCACGTAACTCCATAAGTCAGAACTGTCGTTTTACATCAAAACTAAGGTCTATCTATAATGCTTTGGTCATGGAGACCATATTATGTCATTTAGTATTAATAATTAATAAACCATCTCGTAGAAAAGAAAGTAACGATCATACATTAAGTTATCTATCTTTGAAGGCTTGATCGATGAGGCGTTCAGCCATGCCTTCAACACCTCTCATAAAAAATAAAATTTTCAATTAATTAAATTATTTTCAATATGTTATTACTTGACATTTTTAATTTGATTTATAACACAGAAGTATAATTTTATCAATAATATTGATATTTATCTCCTATTCTAAACGTTTTTCATAAAAAAATATAAAAGAAAAAGAGCATGAAAAAAAAAAAGTGAATTCTTGAAAATTTGTTAAATTGTAAAATGGTATAAAGTTATAACTTGAATATAAAATAAATAAATAAATTCATTTTAAGATACAGAATAATAAATAGCAGCATATATTATATTACTTGTTTTTCTAAAAAAATAAAAATTATTCATTGAACATAAATTTTTTATTATACGATGACTACTAATAGTTTTCATTTGTCCAGTTAAATGGTGGGAAATTTTAAATGATTTTTTTACTATTTTTTGCCAATACATTATTAAATTAAATTTTATATTTAATTTTCAAGTTGTAGATTGTAGAAAATGAAGATGGTAAAATTAAAAAAATTCACAATAAAATGACAATCTTTTAAAGAAAAAATATATATTTAATAAATATCGAAAGCTTCTAATAATTAAATTCTAAATAATAATAAAATAATTAAACAAACAGTTTGTAAAATGTTACAGAAATTAATATATAAAGAGGAAATTACATATATAAATGTGATTTATAACTCTTTATTAAGGATATTTCAGTTTATCTATAGTATTCATAATTACAAATTATAAATACTTTATTTTTTCGTGCAAAACATAATTTTTATTACCAATAAATAAATTTTTAGATGAAAAATATAAATTTACAATAAATGATATGTACTTTTCTAGGGAAAAAAATTTTCTACTAAAAGAAAAAAAATGATTTAAAAATTCACCCTTTAAATGCAGAGGTATATCCATTTCAAAGAGTCGAGTCGAGCCACGAGTCGAAACTTAAAGTTTGGGCTCGACTCGAGCAAACATGTCCGAGCTTTTTTGGGCTCAAGCCGAGCTGAGCAAAAGCTTAACCCGAGCTTCGACTCGAGCTTGGCAAAAAATCTAGGCTCAACCCGAGCTTCGACTCAGACCTTTAGAAGCCGAGCCTAACTCGAGTCGGGCTGACTCGATTTTTTTAATTATTTTTTTTAAAGTTGCAAGCAGCTAAAAGTTAAATATTTTTCTAAAACACGTGCTGGGCGAGCCACACGGGCCAGGCTAGGCTCAGACTTTTTTTGGATCGAGCTCGAGCTGACGGGCTTTTTTGTTTTCCTTAAAGAGGTATTTTACATTAGAATGACACGTGGGGCACCTTATTGTCAATGCAGTCATATTTTTAGTCATTGTTGAGTCCCATCTGACGTGTCTTGCGCTGACCTTAGACCTTCAGTTTGTTTTTTTGCCTCATTATCCATTCTTTATAAAGGATATAATTTTAATTTGGATCACTAACGCGTTGCCACTTGTGCAGAGCGTTAATTTCAATTTTGCACTGAACTTTCGTGAATTGTATCATTTATATTTAATTCGTCACCATCAAGAGTTGTTTGAACCCCATTTTTCATGAAAAACGTATTTTCAAATAGGAGATTAATGAAAAATATATGATTAATAAATAAGAAGTCATTTTAAATTTACGTGTAACATTATTTTATTAAAAAATGCCTAATTAAAAAGAAGATAAAGAAAAATATATTTTAAAAATAATATGGATGGGAACCCATTTTCTAATTATGATTTTAATGATGTAAAAATACAAATCAAATTCCAAAATATTTAGCAAATTTAATTGCCAGAAAATACTTTTAGAGCTCGGTCGAGTCTCATTTTTATTGAAGAATGCATTTTCAAATAGTAGGTTGATAAAAAATGTGTGGTTAAAAGATAAAGAAAATATTTGAGTTTGCGTGTAATATTATTTTATTGAAAAGAATAGAGAAAAATCTATCCTTAAAATAATGGGAGATCAAACTAAGCCCCTGTTTGAGCCACATTATTTCCATAAGAATGCATTTTTTTGTTTGATGTAATAGAGAATATGTAGTTGAAAAGAAAAATTATTAATGTGACGGAAAATATTATTTTATTGAAAAATATGTGGTTAAAAATACATAGAAGAATGAAAATGAAAAAATCATGTAGCTCAAACAGGGCTAAATTCGAAAAGATGGAAGAATAAGACGGTGTATGGAAGAAATGTTCAATTTAGCGAGTCAATGACCCTAAAGTCATGCCAACCAACTTCAAATGATCTCATGATAACCCCTCATTCATCAAGAATAAGTTTAATGGTCCACTACCTTATTTTATTCGATTATCTATCTTTAATTTGTCCGATCAAATCAAAAGATAAACCAAAAAAATAGAACAAGAACAAAAATTCATCTCAATTTCGAAGAGCAAATAGAAATATTACGATAGTCAGGGATCAAGTGACCTTGCAAAGAATACGATCTTTATTTTGAACACATACATGTTCGATTTGATTCCAAATATGTTAGGTAAGATCTCTCTAAATATATTTAATTGAAAGTAAATTATAAATTAAGCAATTTACTCATTTCAAATTTAAATTAATATTCTCAATCTTAACTATTAAGCAAACTTATTCATGGGTATTTGATTATTTTCACAAGCTTACCAAGTTCATAAAAGAACTTGAGATTTAAGTCAAAATTCAAATCTAAAAAGGGTTATCCTTTGAACAACTTTTGACAATGCCATCCATGTACATTAATTTTTTATCAAGATTTCACAAGATGCAAACAACTATAACAATGACAATAAAACAATTTATTCCCATTATGTTTAGAGTCAACTATACAAAATGATTTTCGAAAAAGTCCGGAAAAAAAAAACTAAGTCAACTAGAATAGATTTTATCACCAAGAAAGGTAATTGTGTTTTTATATAAATTCTAAAATGAAGATCAATACAAAAGCTGCTAACAAAATACAGTGTAATACAGAAGCCAATCAAGATTAATTTACTCGTCGACAAAAAATAAAGAAGTTAACAAAATGTGGTTACTCTAGCACTTGGTTCTCAACATTGCCATACCACATGTAATTTTATGGGGTGAAGAAAAAGCATTCAAAGCTTGTGTAAAATTATCTTACTTCGGTATGCTTGCTTGTGGACATTTTCTCCTTATTATGTTGGTCGGTATCAGCATTTAGCATACGACCAGTTTTTTCTGCTTCAGCTGCCTCGAAAGAAGCCTGTTTCTGCATGGCCTTCATCATCTCCTTCATTGATTTCTCCTCTCCTTCGAGCTGCACTTTCATTATCATCTCTGCTTCCTTGTCGATCGGCTTAAAGTACTCCTCAATGGAAGCCTCCTACATATGATCAACCATATTTTCAATAGCCTCACAAGATAGCCAATAACAAGAGAGAATGGCAGAATGGAACTAATAGAGCCAGTAAGGATTTTGCCCCCGTGCATCTACAAAATGATTAATAGCAGTACGTAACACATCAAAATTCATCTTGATGAAGATTCGTTACCCATTTTTCAGGACAATCAAACTGATCTTGTGAGAAAACCTAAGCCAATCTAGAGAAGTCTCCTGCTACGGTGGTAATCAAATTAAACACGGATAGGAGTTGATGATAAGTTGGGGAAACTAGTCTAATGCAGAACTAAGCAACGTTTAGAAACAATAATAAGATAAAGTTACGATTGCAATCTTTTAGAAATGTTCAATCTTAAAAGTCATTAAAAAATCCAATTTAATTGGTTGTTCACTTGTGTTCACAAAGACGAACAACCCAACAAAGACCCTGCTCATTTTGGCAAATGAGCCGTGCAATGGATATTTTTCATTCAGTCTGTCAATAATTGAATGAAAGCAATAAAGTTATTCCTTGAGCCAAACATGTGAACACAACAGCAATATTCTAGTCAAGCAGACAAGCACTAAATTCCTGGTCCAGCTAATTTTGGTGAGTTACTAACAATTGGTTGTCTAAGATAAGGGGTTACAACAAGCCTAGCACTAGAAACACAAGGATAGTAGTAGGTAGAAGACTCAGTTTGACAAGGACTCATTAAATTGAAAAGGGAAGGAAGTTCATCTAAAATTCCAAGGTAACTAGGTAAGAATTTGGTGCAGACGAATATACGGTCACAGCTAATGAAACTCAAGTCTCCACTCGCTTAAATGTTTTTATGATGTGCTAAAGGAGAACCTGAACGACGAAGTCTTTTCATTGGCAAGCAGTAATATGGTGTACTAAAAGGAGAGTCTGTGCAGTAAAGTATTTTCCTTGGCAAATAATTAGAAAGTACAGCACCATAAGAAGTTCCATTTTCTGCCCCCGCAGATGTTGATAAATAGAGAATTGAGTTCCTTAAAAGAAGATTTGAACTCATAGCAGCTAAAGTTCACAGACGAGATCAGATCTTGACAAATATTCTAATTGTACGCGAAACAAGAATTCATAAATATCAACCGGTGCAGATATAATAACTTATTACCAAAAAGCGATTTGTTGTCATTGAATGGATAAGCTCATAATGACAGGGTGACACCATTTGGGCAACCACTGACTAGAGCCACGCAAAAGGCAACCAGTAGGCAGCAAAAAATTGAGCATTCTATTCTTATATATCTATATACTTGTTCAAGAAAACACCTTTTACACGCACATGTTATATGTATGTGAGTCTGCATGTGAAAATGTATGTGCCTGATTTAATGCTTTGTAAACACAGGAGAGTCAATTTCATCCACTAACAGAATCTTTCAAGCCCTATGACAAAGGTCTTTGTTGGCAGTGCAACTCTTGAAAGCATAAGAATATTCTGAATAGAGATAAGGATAGGTATATATTGTAACATAGACAATTTTTACTTCCTCTCTTATTCTAACAACCAAATTCATGATTACTACAGCACGTCAACAGGAAGATACAAAATTATTCTTAAAATAAAAATGCATTACATTTATTTAAGGAAACAAGAAAGGGTTGCTCTTTTAATTAAAATTGGTATTATTGGTTTAGAGAACAGAAGTGCTTAAATCTTATTTATTACCAGCAGAAATAAATTAAACTTGGAGAGGAATAAACTTCAAATGATTAATGGTATAGAAGAATGAATAATTGTTAGCTGTGTGGAATCAAGCACTTGTTTATAGACTTGCAGGATATAACCGCAAGGTATATTGACGTGAACAAACTATATCTTACCTAATTCTAGAAATGGGAGTATAACACCACGTCAAAACACAAAGACAAACAGAGATAAAAATATCTAAAAATGCATGATTTAATATGAACACACTTGCTCTATGTTTGTAAATACTGAGAATGGCCTTTTTTGGTCAAAATATGTTAGCATATAGCGTGCTCAAGTTTGCCCTACATGTTTCTCCCTGGCTGTCCTCAAGCACTCGAGGGGTGAAACAGGTAACCAGGGTGCTGCCCAGCATGAAATGAATAAGAAGGCTTCTCTCATAGGGCATTGTTAGGCACAAAAATCTCTACTAGAATTCAGAAGCCTAAAAAATACAGGAAATTGTCAACCCCCTAGTCAATGACATTATAATGTACATTCATAAAGTTTTTCACACCATTATAGGGCTCATTGAACGTCACAGAATATGCAAAGCAGCTTGAACTTTAGACTGTGTCAAGAAAATTAATCAATTAATTCCACATGTTGCCATCATACAACCACACGACCCCCATGGATCTATAATCACATATCAGTTTATCTTTACCATCCAACTTGTGTTTCCTGATATGATTCTGACAATTCACCCGTATTATGGGAATATTGCATGCACAATCATAAGTATAGGACAACCAAAATCACATTTCTCTTTGGTGCAACCAATGTGTGCACAAGCTTCATATTAAACACCAAAGCACCCTATTTACATTTCACAAACATCCTCCCTAATATGCGAAAACCATGTGGCATAACCAAAAAATTACAAATCACAAGTTCTGAAATTGGTTTATCATACAGTAAAGGGAAATGTAGCCAGATTAACAGGACAAGTAAACTCACGGTTTCGTCTAACTTCTTATTCAAAGCTTTCATTTCCTCGACCATACGCCGCACCTCCGACAAAATTATTTGTTCAGGGACCTTTCTGATTTCTGCTTTCCTCTCTTGTGCCTAGTCATATATAAGAATGAAAAGATAAGCACATTGGAAAACAAAATTTAAGAATACAGATTCGCAACATATGATTTACTGTAAGCAAAATGTCAAGCATCAGAGCATCTAACATAACCATATCTACATTTTAGAGTGTGAAATGTTCACAGAGCTAATAAAACCATTTTGGCCCAATATGATATTTTAAATCGACTCGTTTACAGCTAAATAGAAATATTTAGATGAAGTTTGATAACTTGCCAATGCATTTTGTGGACAGATTCTTGAAGGCGAAAATTATGTATTAATCTGTGCATGAGGAACAAGCAATGCAGCAAGAGTCAGTTTGGAGCTTAAATATTTACAACCGAACCTGAAAAATTCAACTATTTACAAAGAGTCCCCCACCCCCACCCCTACCACTACCCCTCATAAAGAAAGACCTTCTGTTTGCAGGAAAGGG
>CAIGRL010040794.1:0-12160 GCA_903798325.1 Fraxinus xanthoxyloides
TTTTAAAGAGATTTGTGAATGCATACATCGCTTTATTTCGTCTCCTTCGAAATTTTATATTTTCTACATTTGGATAAGTTGTGATTTGGTCATTATTATGCACGTGCTATAATTTCGATAAGTCATTACTCTATTCATATTTGCATGCCCTTATATTTTTGTTAACGGAATATAATTTATGCATTAATTTATCCAACATTTTCTAAGCCGTGTGTTCTTCAGGAACATGAACTAAAGCATCATAGTGTAATATTAGTTTTGAAGAGAATATTTGAAATGCGGATTCATGATTTTAGATAAAATGGTATCCTAGCCAGATAAATGCTTATCTGGAAAATATTGTGCTGGTTTAAGATTTGAAAGAACGACGAATACAAGGAATGTTAAAGATAAGACTTAAATAAATAGTAAGTACATGGGACATTATTTTAATTTCATCTTAAAATTGGTTACAGGCGGCTGTAGTTGGTGCGTAAGCATCATAATGTGGGTAATAATCCATCAAAAAGCATGTTACCAAACCCAAATATGGAACTTTTATTAAGCAAATTGCATAAAGTGACAAGAAAAGCAAATCAAAGGTTTGTCCAGAATTAATTTATCAGGATTAGTTCAGGTTTTCTTTTCATGAATGCATATGGCTCTCCTCTGATCATTCGCTATCTTTGATGCAGAAGGATGATAATTATGAATTGTGCATGAGCTTGCTTTCTTGATAAACTCTACACTTTATATATATAATATATTAGTATGTATTATTAGATTCCGTCTTTCCAAGTTGACCCTTGATGTCTGAGATGGACCAAGAACAATTCCTTGCTATCAAGAAGATAAGCTAAATGGATCGACGATGAGGGCATGACGAAAGTACATGAGAGTCGAAACTTTGATGAACATGAATATTTTGATTAAGTCTCGAGTGTCTTAGAACCACAGTTTGCACTAGTTTAAATTAATATACCACGAATCATTATTTAGACTCGAATTGAAGGTGGTGGGATGACTGTTTAATGTAGAATAAAATCAGATTTTTAATAAATTTTGATAAAACTCAATGAAATATGTGAATGAAAAGTCAAGGATTGTATAAAATGTATGATTACAATTAATTTTAATCTATAACAAACGACGGTTTTATACTTAAAATGAATTCTTGTGGGGCTAGCATTCGAGTCCCTACTCCCTTTTCTTTCATTTTCAATTATTAATTATACTTGTCTGAGGTCAGAAACACCACATACATAATTGTCATAATAGTAAGAAAATACAAAGTATATTCGATATATACATACATTTTACATACACGTTTACACACACAAACAGAGAAACAAACTCAAATGGTAAGGATCCTACTTTTTATACCTTAAAACTCAAGTTTTTCTTTTCACTCATTCTTTACAAAACCCATAAAACATCTGCCATGGAAACTACTGAATCTCCCTCTACTGAGAGCTTTTCATATAGTTGGCTAGCTAATTTCCAGTCATCGATTTTCAACGATTCATTTCGATCCTCTATTGACGGTCCTGATCAAGATGATCAAGCTTCTTTCATTGAAATGGATCCAAGATTACCGCCCTCAAAAAGATTTTTCAGAGTTCCACAAGATTTTAGCTTTGATTTTCCCATATCAGAACCTCCTCTATCCCTTGTCCATGCTGATGAACTCATTTCCAATGGCTTCCTTATGCCTATTTTTGTCAAAGATTTGAATATGGAAATTGAAAAATATGATGCTCAATACTCCTCCATATCAACTACGCCTACGCCCTCTAGCAGTAGGGTTAGTCGTGCTGATGCCGCGTTTTTCTGTAGTGCTTTGAGAAAGTGTAAGAGATTATCGAAGCATTTTCTTCGAAAATATTTGAATGTTTTTAAGCTGATCTGTCAAAGAATGAGAGGGAGTCGTTCTAGAGTTGGGAGTAGTAGTAATATGAAAATGCATGAACTGAATGGCTGGGATTTTTCACAGGCTACATCTCCAAGAACTAGTGTAGCTTATTCTACAGATAATTGGCGCCGGTCTTGTGATTCTGAGAGCTCCATCTATGAAGCAGTTCTTCACTGTAAAAGAACCCAAGGTACGTTCAACTATCTCATCTCAAAGTAGTTAGGCGATAAATAAAAAAACTTGGACCTTTTTGTCTGTTCTTCTCATGTTGAACCACCCTTCTAAAAGTTTAAGTTGCGTGGATAGGGTTCACTTGCAGCTTCTAACATATTTCCATATTAGGATAATTTCCATGGATTGTAATATTCTCGAGAACCTCGGTTATTTCAGGTCGGTAAACTGAGCTGCTTTTTATCTGAGAATTATGGACCGACGGGGAGATGGAAACAGGAGAAGATTACGATAAAATGTCTCAAGAACATAATCATGATTCATACATGTTTTGTCTGTTTTGAAGAATGTTCATACATAAATTTGTCTTCTTGAGGAAGCAGCAAGCTGTAAAGATTTTCAGCCACAGAATTTGTACCATTTTGAAGAAAAGAACATGATGACATGTGTTTTTTTGGATTCACTCTTCCAGGAGTTGATCTTTTTCATCCTGGAGAAGATAAATATTTTCTTGTTCTTGTAAAGGTTTGTTTGGTGAAATTATTAATTTTTACGTACCCACCAATGATCATTGATTTTAAGCACTTATTCGGTTTTAATATTTTATCTTAATGATTTCTTGGCACTGTATGTATTTTCGCTTACAACTTTGCTTAGATTACAAGTTTAATCAATGTAATTATATGCGTATGTAGAGAATGTACAATTGTTTGGACTAGTTCTCCTAATAAGATTGTCGATTTTATTTCAAATTTTAGTCCATGTTTGATCCTTAGTTTTTAAAACTTATTTTTTATCAAACTTAATTTCAATTACACATTTTCTCTATAAAATAATTTTAGACGTGGACTCAACTCAAACGAGCAAAGTAATTAATTTGTTTGAAATTGAAACGAGTTAAATCTCATATCAAATATAGGCTCAAACGATGAACAATCTAAAAAGTTTGGATGACTCCTAATAAATAAAGTTGAATTTCAAGTGAATATTATATTTTAATAATTTACTCTAAAATGAGCATTTTGGAACACAATGTAAAATGTTTGGTAAAGAATTTCTATCGTTGTTTCTACTTCCACGAACTATTTATTTAAGGATCTTGCTATGAGTACATAGTAAAATTCATAGAGATTGACATAATGGCCAAATGTTATGTGTAATTTTATGTACATATAACATAATTGAGTAAATTGTCTTCGTGCTGAGATTTTTATTTCCCTAACTGAATCAACAATTTTCAAGTGATAGTTCAGGTGGGACCTACCAATAAAATTATTTAATTATTATTTATTAAAGGGCCTCAATTAATTCCTTATTTGTATTAAAATATATTCCTTTGATAAGGTTGACTTAAAGTCAATAATTATTATTTTCAATGTTTATCATTCTAATTTTATAGAACAGCCATGAGTATACAATTAATTATGTCTCCACTTCATAATAATGTACATTTTCCTTTCTTTTTGGTGTTAATGATGTTTAACTATAAAAATAAGTCTAATTTATCTCAATGCCATGTTAGTAAATCTCTTTCTTTTTAATGGAATATTGATGCCCTACATATTTTCGTGATGAAATTATTTTTCAAATACCAAAATATCACTTGAATAAATGGAATGATAATTCAAAGCTTTAGCTAAACACGCGAATTTTATATATACATTTTTAGTGAAAATAAAAATCGAATCTCAATAAAGCGACATTTTCCAACTTTTTTTTTTTTTTTTGTAAGTCAATCTAGGAGGTTGATTAATACGAGCTATATCTATATACAGAGGTAATTCTTCTCAAGAATTTGCTCAAAAGATAAATAACTATAATAAAAAGTTAATCTCAACAATTACCTTTTGAACCATGCCCCATCATTTGAACCATTTGATGGGCACAAAAATTAGCGCTTTGTTAACCTAAAGCTGCATGCTGTCTTTTCATGCATGCCCGCCTGAATTCTCCAATCCAAATATCTATTCCTTCGCATGCGTCAACGAGACTGCACATCACACACTCGAATATAAACACATAGATACGTGTACATTGTCTCCTTTAAAACAATTATGCTATATGAACAAACTCAATGACGAATTCAAAAATAGAAGGGACATGTGTCTATACATAATTAAACAATTTGAAAAATAAAAAATAAGAACATTCACATGTGCACTGTCAAGTCAGTCTGTTTGTACTGTATCTTTTTTTAGCCCAAACATGTGACTTTATTCTGTTTAAAAACTTAAAACAATTATGAGATTGAACGCATTTAAGAGTGTCTTTAAGAGACTTTTTATTCATGAAAAAGCATATTATGTATTATAAGAGTATTTTTAAATTTAAAGAGTTAATTTTTTGGGAAAAGATAGACAGGGTTAGGGACGTGAGGGGGAAAAACAGGTGCATATGTCAGCATTTGTTTTGGTAATATTTATTTTTATTTTTAAACTGTCCAATCATTAAATGACATGCGTCCTACCTGTTTTTAACTCTGTCGTTGATCATGTTTTTGTAGCAAAACTCTAAATTTTTTATACATTTCAACAAGCTCTCTATTTTGACTCTTCATTTTGCTTTTCCCAATAAATATTTATTGACTTTTCTTCATATTTTATTTAAAATAAATTTTTATATGTCAATTGATCAATCAATTTATATGTGATTTTATGTAATTTATTAAATATAATCATTACACATTAAGAATATATATAGTGGATTTGTCTCTCTAAATTTGGAGAGTCAAATTCGCTCTCTATTTTAAAAAGTTAAAATAAAAGTTTCTTGGAATTTATTTTTGAGCATTGATTCTCTTAAATAAAGAGTATTTTGTATTTAGAAAAACTCTAATTCATGTTTGGTACCTATTTTATTTGTATTTTATAATTAATCAAATTACTTTTTATTCACTCATTTCATACCATCAACAAGCACTACTCACTGATTGTAGAAACCTAGATCCGAAGTGTTAAGCTCGTGAAATTGACGATTCATAGCTAGGCAATGACTTCATTAATTAGGGAACCCATCGAAATTATAGCGAAAACGAGTCTTTATATGGAGATTGTAATTACTTATGGACTCGAACCTAATTCATGGCCAGAATAATGCTTGAGTGAAACTAAGTGGAGGTTGGAATAAACTGATGTCAATAGATCATAGGATTAATTATGGTTAGGAATGCCACCCAAAATTCAAAGGTAATAATGTATTGAAGCGCGACTATTGACCGGACAATGATTCAATCTCATATCCCCCAACTATGATTAGTGGTCACTAAACCAAGAATTTGCAAAATGAAAATTATCGATAATATATGACTTCATGAAATATGTGCCACACAAATACTCATTCTGTTTGATATTAGCAATAATAATTTTTATAGATTGGTCCACCACGTGTAATTCACGTGATCGTCTGGAGAATCCTTATCCAGTTGTTTCCTGAATGTTGGCTGCTTTATGGGGCCTTGTGTCTATTTGTACCAAAATAATACTCTGAAACCTTGTACTAAATCATGCCAAAAAAATTCAAGAAAATTTGACAAAAGTAGCTGTAAAATAGAGTGCTTGATAATAATTAGCATTCAATTTTTATAAAGTTTGAATGAGCAATAATTTTCAGTGATCCTGTGAGGAAATTGATGTGAAAATTGGGCCTCTTGAATCTACAATGTAGTCCCATTGGGCCAAGATCTGGTGGTTAATGTAGTTTTTGATGGGTCTAACCTTATTACGAAGCCCATATTATTATTAAACAGGCCCTCTGGTACCAAGTTAAACAATACTGAAACTCAGGTACCAAGTTAAACAATACTGAAACTTCAGAGATCATTTGGAAGCATTCAGAAGTACAGGGTCAATTGTGCACCATTCTGAAATTGTACGGGACCCACGTTCAAATATAAAATAAGTGATTTTTCCACAAAAGCTCCTTCACACGCTAAGTCAAGTCTATCTAGGATGATCGTCGGGCATGAACGGATTCAGGATCGGATTATAAGTCGGGTTAATACGTAAAAAAAAAAATATTCAGTGTATTTTTACTTAAAATTTTTTTTTCACTCATTGCTCGTAAGTGTGAATAAAAGCAGAAAAATAATTTTGAATTGACGTGTAAAATTTTGTCGTGTAGAAAAAAGTGTGTTACATGGCATATGAACTAGACAATGAGAAAAAAAAAAATAGGGACCCAAAATCTTGTCTAGTAGCTTATGTCGGAAGTGTTGATGAGCTAATTATTCTGTCAAATGGCATTTATAAGGCGTTAAATATGTACATGCACATAAAATCGTAGGGGCCAATAGACTTTGAGATAGCGCGAAGGTCTTATATGCACATGTAATCTGATTATTCAATCAGATTCAAATCACGGTACCTAGGACATCAAACCATTAAAATCCGACATTTCGGCAATACACATCCACTTTTGTTTCTCTCTCATACTATCTTGAATGTCGAGGCATTATATTGTGAATGGTTCAAAGTTCAAGGTATCGTGATTTAAATGGATAGTCCTACCGCATGTATTTACATGACCGTTTCATTGAAGTTTTTTCTCATTGTTCATGAGAGAAGTTTCTACGATCTTATATGCACACATGATGCAATGAGCTCATATCCTATGTGTTAACACTACCAAATAACGTGTCGACATGTTAGTAGCCACCAACTCTTGAAATAGGTTGAGTTCGAGAGGCGAAAGCCATACCAGAGGAGTATAGTAAAATACCTGAGGTTAGAGACAAGAGATGGAATATGCTATAAGTGTTGAGCGAAGGCTAACATGATTCGAAAGATACTCAACTAAGCACCAAACGACGACACTCAAGATATGATTACCATGAATATTCAAGACACGTATGCAAGGTCTCCAACTTTCTTTCCTTAGTAAAATCCACTATCATTTAATCGAGTTGTAAAGACGACTTCTTAGAATGTCACTACAACAATTGTATTAAGTGATAAATCATCCGGTTATCAAATGTGACTGTTCACGAGGCGAGCCGGAGACACATGGCCAAGTTTACACCTCCAACCATACATATGTATAAGCAAAATAAATCATAACATTTCTATTTGTTTTTTCAATGGAGTAACTCTGATCTCAAGATACACTTGATACTGTTATTTAATTACGTTGGACAATGTGTATTCTAGTACACTAATACATTTCAGCTTGGAAAAGCCTTAATCAAATCCTTTCTCGTGACAATTAAAGATCCTTTTTTTTTAGATTACTGCTTACCATGTAACACGTACTGCTAATTCACAGGGCAAAAATATGTACTTACCCTTACTCTCCCCTTTAACTGGTCAAACCTCATTTTCCTCTTGATCAAGTTCATCGGAGACCTCGAGAATTTATAGTTCCTCACTTGATCGATTGACAGAAATTTTTAGAGAATGACCGGAAGAATTGATGTCTCCAAAACTGTTTGAGAGTGACAGTTCTCAACATCTTTCAAAACAAAAGCAGACACAATATCTTTGCCTTCAGAATTCGAACATTTGAGGAATTTTCTACCATTTTTGTTATCTGAGCTGGCATTTCTTTTGTGGAGCCATTTCCGGGTTGGTTTTGGCCGCGTCTCACTTATTGCAATGGCTATGTCATTTGGGAATAGATCGCCCAATACAAAGGCATGAATAATCGTTGTTACGAGCACTGATGCAACAGTAAGGGTAGCCACAGAACAGAGGATGACGGTTAAACTTTTGGTTACAATGTTGGTAACCACGATTGAGTATCTAATGGTTGCAATGGCAGCTCCAGTCATAGGGAAAGTGTAAGCCCACCAAGCCAATGAGAACCTGTAGATAATAATTAGGAAAATTTGAGATTTGACTAAAATAGAATGGGTAGATAGCTTAAACTGATGCTACTAATATGAAGTTAAAATGTACCTGAAGCCACGGAAGAAATTAACTCGAACAGCCTAGAGAGAACAAAAGAAAATGAAAATAAATCAGCAATGTATGCCTAGTGGAGCCCAAATTCTGAGAAATAATAAAACAAAATGAAATCAGAAACAAACAAGAACACAGATTTCCAGTGGTTGTCCCTCAACGTTAAGAGATACTTTGATTCGATAGTTTTTCATTTTTCGCTCTGTAGTTCAACATAACATCTACTAATGCTGCCATGGCTGCTGGAGAAAAAGGGTTCTCCTTAACGTTGCAACCACAATTTAAGTGCATTTCATCATCTTGTGTCTTCGATTAAATGATGACGTGAGTACTAAGATACAAGGCTCGCAGTTAAGATTTAGAGAGACTAACCAGAGAGAAATAAAGGAACAAGGCAATGAAGTAGGCAATTCGTGCTCCATAGTTGAAGGACCCTTGAATCCTCGCCCATGCCATAGAGGCAACGCTAGGTGCAGCAACGAACAGAAAGAAAACCGGGTGGAGCTCCTTCGGGAGTGTCACATTTGTTGGAAGTCTCTGGTAGAGAGTTACAAATAAGACTACGTAATGAGCCAATCCAACAGCAAAGAAAAAAATTGGACCTTCTTTTAACCCCATGGATGCACCAAGCAATGCACCAACAAAGTTCCCAACAATTGAGAGATGACTCGAGGGATTGGCCACCTTAGAAAGCCTTCGCTGTCCTCCTGACATCCACTGTCCATAGATCTTAAGCTCGAGGCAAAAGACGGGGGCCATAAGAATGTACCAAAGAGATTGGGGCAGGTTTTGAGAAACTGACGGAGGAACTCCCAGGGCCAAGAACAAAAGGGAAATACACGGAGCAAAGAAGAAGTTAACACGAACTGGATGGTAGTACTCACGACGAACTGCCTCAAAGTAAAAAATCACTTTCAGACAGTAAATAAAAGAGACGATTGCCACTAGAGCGAGAGATGAAAACCACAGGACCAGATTTATGTCCGGGTTTACATGGAGGAACCTAGTAGAAGCAGAAGTCGCCAGGGCTTTCCACATTATGGCTTGGCTGCTAATGCCAAGACAAATACCAAAGGAAGAGATAGGGAAGCGTAGAAGGAACGGCCATTTCTTATCTTTCGGAAGAAGTATTTCTTCAGAAGCCTGTTAAGGGAAAATATGACCATGCAATTATGAGGAAAGAATATGAAACAATTTCAACCAAAAAGTCGACAAGTAAAAAGCACACACCCGCAAGGTATCCAATTCCGGCCCCTCTAATGCATCGAAGTAACGGTCCACCGGTAAAATTTCAACTTCTGTAGGTCTCTGAGTCTCAAGGTCTAGGTCAGTTTCCCTATACTTTCCACGCAAATTTGATATTTGCCCCTCAAGTTTTCCCGACCATGTCTTGAAAGAGTCGAACCTTATATCCTTATGCAAATCAATCCTATGATTCATTGGTGGAAGGTCTGGATCACTAGGAGATTTTCCAATAGCAATGGCCTCATTAACTACTGGACCTTTTGGAATCGGCTGAGAATAAAATGTGGTCTGTCTATTATGTTTGGATGCAAAGGGGGATCTGGGAATATCATTGCCGATAATTGCTCCATCATTATATTCAAAGACACCCCTTTTTGTGTTATGTAAATGAACTCCAACAGGAGAAGGTGGCATGCTAATGGAAACAAAATGCATCCTCTGAGGGTTGGAAAGATCATTTTGCCATTCTACACCAACTGTTTCAGTTCCCTGAGAAGATGAATTAAAAAGTATTAAACCTGTATTTAGTGTTGATCGGTGTGTTTTTAGCCCATGACACGGCTGCTCAGATCTGAATAATTGCAGAAAATTAATAAAATTACCTTAGGTGACGAGTCAGAAAGATGAAAGCCATTTGATTTGAATCCATCGTTTACATCATCAGGCTGTTTAACAGCATCGAAACCAGCCACTTCGCGTGCAGTAATAACTTTGATCAATGATGGAAGTACTTCAGGGGAGTCGTTCTTCGCCAAATGATTTTGTTTGCAGTCCTCCATAACAACGCAACGCAGTTATTCCTGTAGACAAGTAAATTTCTGATAAGGTATGATTTTAATAATACTACTACAGAATTTCAGGTCATCAATGAAAATAAATTTATACTGTGTTCTTGGACAGATGCTGGCCTTAGAAACCAGAAAATTGACAAAAAAAAAACCAAAACCTACTTGAGAGCAGGTTGTTGTTATTCGATTACTTGAAATAGTTTTTGAAGATGAAATCAGATACCGCTGCACTAAATAACATAGATGTGTGCTTCTGTCTTTAAATGCTTTGATGAATAAGCAGAGAACGGGATCCAAAGTTGTATATGAATCAAGTTTTTAAGTAAATCATTTATTTTTTAAGCAATTTCCTCTTATACTAAACCAGCCTACCAAATTCTGCACTCATTTCTTATTATAAAATCATCCAATTTGCTAAGAAATTGAACGTTGGCCAAAACAAGTAAAAAAATTGCCAGTCGTTAAAATGCAAAATCATCACTGACTCACCTCAAACTCCCGTTTCTCGATAATTGCTAAATGACAGAAAGCAATCCAGACCTCTAATGGTTTCAGTCAAGCAACCTACAAAAACACTCAGCTCAAACTCAAAATCCAAATTTAGCTCGATCACGAAAACAGTTTGTTCTCCTCGTTATGGCACGGACAGTTGAAAAAAATCGAGATCAAAGTTGTAATGCTATATACAACCTTGTTTTTTAGATAAAGAGCACATAACTTTCAGCTACAGGAAGCAACATTTATATAGAACTGAGCATGCAATGTTCTTGGAAGTACCTTCAATAGATACAGCTGCCATACATGAAAAAGACATATCGATTAAACTAAGAAAAAATGTATCAAACAGAACAAAAAGATAAAGGTTTTTCTATTGACTAGAATATAATAGGTGTGATAAGCAGCTACACGTCTTGACATTTGGTCATTGTACTAAACAACTAATAAGCAAAACGACATATCCAGAAAATATTGAATTACGAAAATAAGAACACAACAACTGATTTTCACATCAACAAGATCTCAGGCAATAAAATTGTTAGGTTTTGTGACAGAAATTGTTAGATTTAAGGCACTGCACCTAGCGCCTAAGTGCTGCAACAGTGACACCTAGGTGCTGCAATAGTAACCTGATCGCGATTTTTCCGTTTTATTTGGATATTGAGAGTTCTTCTTCATCTTGGACTCCACAACTTCGAAATTCGACTTCTATAAATACTCCACAAGTATAGACACTTTATAAGGTGAAAAGAAAAGACTTAAGAGAAATTATAACAATTAGATCATTGTTGAATATATTAGAAACAAGAGAGAATTGTTTAGATTAGATTGAGAGAATCAAAATCTTGTAAGACAATTGTTTGTTTCTTGGTATAATAAATTCTCGCCTTCCACAATTTTCTTGATTGTTGTGTGATCCATTAAATTTCATATATTGGTCATATTTTTCGTCTTTAATTATTTGGACGGTTTCTTAACAAGTGATATCAAAATGTTCTCGATATCAGGTTGTACAAATTTTTTTGGACAAGATGCACTTAAAACCATCTTATTCGGTTCTTTTCTAATCCGACGAGACATAATGCGCAAAAAAAATAATCTAAAAAGGCATCTAAAACACAACCAGACAGTGATGTGGAAATGACCTCTAGTTTACAACATTGAATAATTTGAATTCAATGGTAAGAACCCAATTCCTCCTTAAATTCTGAATTCACAAAACATGACTGTAGAAATAATAACTTAGGAAGCAAAATAAGTGATTAATCGTGTTATTGAGTTTTTTCAGTTTCTACTTTTTGCTATTAAAGAATAGACAGACATCAAACACTCACTCCACATTTTTCCAAACAATTAGCCAAGAAAATGGTTAAGTACAAAAAAATTCACCAACGTCAAAAGATAAACGAAATGAAGAATCAATCCAAACCAAATTGAAAACTAATAAAATCCTACCGATAGAGAATTCAAATCCAAATTCAAATTTAGCAGGCATAAATTGGGAAGCATCAAGTAATCTTCCCACCGTTGATCGAGACTGTTTGAATATTAGTATAATATTGTTAAGATTTGGGGTCCATCTTAAAATGTCAACCTTATTAAGAGGAGTAACACAAACCCTTACAAATTGGTCTATGTTTTCATCTTTACTCGATTTGGGATTCTATCCCTTA
>CAIGRL010040918.1:0-14641 GCA_903798325.1 Fraxinus xanthoxyloides
TATTATTATTATTTTTTTGTAAATTTCTAATTTTTTGTACATGTAATACTACTATAAGTTCTGTTCATTATAGTTGGTTACACAATGATTTTAAGTGAAGATAATAAATACTCATCCTCTTTATTTTGCTTTGATTTTGGTATTTAGGTTGCTTTAGTGATAGAGCCCAAGGATAAGGAGGCAAGTCTAATGTATAAACAAGCTTTGGAGCTTTTATCACAGGCTTTGGAAGTGTGGCCCAATGCTAATGTCAAATTCAATTATTTAGAGAAGCTGCTAAATAATACTCCATCCTCCCAAACGAAGGACCCATCTTCAGCCCTAGCTCAAGGTCTGGATGTGATGAACAAGGTCCTGGAGAAGCAACCTCACTTGTTTGTTCGAAATAATATCAACCAGATTTCCCAAGTATGAATCTTTTCAGAATGGTGATTTTATCTAGATTTTTAATAGGCCATGGCTTCAACATTACCTTTTAATTGGTAAATTTTTCACAGGTTCTTGAACCATGTTTCAAGTTTAAAATGATAGACGCTGGAAAGTCATTGTGCTCCCTNGGAAGTGTGGCCCAATGCTAATGTCAAATTCAATTATTTAGAGAAGCTGCTAAATAATACTCCATCCTCCCAAACGAAGGACCCATCTTCAGCCCTAGCTCAAGGTCTGGATGTGATGAACAAGGTCCTGGAGAAGCAACCTCACTTGTTTGTTCGAAATAATATCAACCAGATTTCCCAAGTATGAATCTTTTCAGAATGGTGATTTTATCTAGATTTTTAATAGGCCATGGCTTCAACATTACCTTTTAATTGGTAAATTTTTCACAGGTTCTTGAACCATGTTTCAAGTTTAAAATGATAGACGCTGGAAAGTCATTGTGCTCCCTGTTGAAGATGGTCTCTTCTGCATTTCATCCAGAAGCAGTCAATACGCCACATGATGTAAAGATGTTGTATCAAAAAGTGGAGGAGATTGTACAGAAGAACCTTGCCGCTGTTGCAACTCAGATTTCTGGGGAAGATAATTCTGGTAGCACAATTAGCTTTGTGCTGTATATCATCAACACCTTGTCAGATGTGCACAAAAACTTCATTAATCCATCGAATTTGGTTCATGTCCTTCAGCGCCTTGCAAGAGATATTGGATTATCAAGTGGCTCTTATGCTAGACAAGTATGCCCCTGCTTTCCTATTAGGATACTATCAAAGTTCACGCGCAGGTCTTAATAAGATAAATTTGATTGTATGTTTGACCACCTATAGGGCCCATTTTCTCTTTGCCAAGTGCATCTTAAAGTAATTGACAGGATCACAGTTTTCACATTTCATGTTCTTGAAACGTCATGCTTTGTATGCATGATTATAGCTGCTATGTACATTTTTCATGTGCTTCAGTTGGACTGATACCATTATATTCAATCTTTATGCAGGGTCAGAGATCTGAGCCAGATTCTGCTGTAACTTCTTCTCGTCAAGGTGCTGATTATGGGATTGCCATTGCTAATTTGAAAGCTGTTTTGACACTTATCAGTGAAAAAGTCATGATTGTTCCAGAGTGCAAGCGATCTGTAACACAGATTTTGAACTCCTTACTCTCTGAGAAGGGCACTGATCCTTCTTTGCTTCTCTGCATACTAGATGTAATAAAGGGATGGATTGAAGATGATTTTAGTAAACAAGGCACACCTGTTGCGTCTAGTATGTTTCTTACTCCTAAAGAAGTTGTTGCTTTCCTTCAGAAGCTTTCACAAGTTGATAAACAGAACCTCTCTCCTAGTCTCCTAGAAGAGTGGGATCGGAAATATCTTGATCTTCTTTTTGGACTTTGTGCTGACTCATTTAAGTAAGTCACGTCCGTCCTGCCTTTCGTTCTTTTAAGTTTAAATTCAACTTATTATAATGGAGTTGTCTTTCAGATATCCTTCTCCTCTACGCCAAGAAGTGTTTGAGAAAGTAGAGAGGAAGTTCTTACTTGGTTTAAGGGCAAAAGATCCTGACATCCGGATGAAGTTCTTCTCTCTTTATCATGAAGCCCTTGCGAAAACATTGTTCACGAGACTGCAATACATTATTCAAGTTCAAGACTGGGAGGCTTTAAGTGATGTCTTTTGGCTCAAACAAGGCCTCGATCTTCTTTTGGCCATTCTAGTTGAGGATAAACCTATTACACTGGCTCCAAACTCTGCAAAAGTTCCACCTCTTATGGTATCGGGTGCGATTTCTGATGGTACTGTTGTGCAGCCAATGGTTACTGATGTTGTAGAAGGCTCTGAAGAGGCACCTCTAACTCTCGATAGCCTTGTGTCAAAGCATGCAGAGTTTCTGAATGAAATGAGCAAACTTCGGGTATACTATCTAATTTTGACCCTTTTCTGAATTAAAATTGTGGTGTTCTCGTACTCAGTTTTCAATAGTATGCATAAATAAATGTGAAAGCAGTTGTCTAGGTGGATGATGTACTTATCACTAAAAGGGCCTTTTACATTGGTTTCTGTACTCACCTCCTGTTTCTGTTATGATGGCACAAGCCACTGTGAATTCTCCGTCTCTTTATTCAATCATGATATTTTCTTTGGACAAAGCCTACAACAATATTTGTTTTCGTGTTAGGCTGGATTTTTGGCTGTGGTATAGCAATTTTGTTTTGGAGTGATGTTTATGGGCATTGCAAAGCCATCTTAGGAATCTCTATAAATTTATTAATGCAAGTAATTTTTGGGTTCTTTTGGATCTGGATTTGTTGTAGGTTGCGGATCTTATTGTTCCACTGAGAGAGCTGGCCCATACAGATGCAAATGTTGCATATCATTTGTGGGTCTTGGTGTTTCCTATTGTTTGGATGTCCTTACATAAGGAAGAACAGGTAGCACTAGCTAAGCCCATGATAGCTCTCTTATCGAAAGACTATCACAAGAAGCAGCAATCATATCGACCAAATGTTGTGCAAGCTCTTTTAGAAGGACTTCAGTTAAGCCATCCCCAGCCACGGATGCCCAGTGAACTCATTAAATACATTGGAAGGACATATAATGCGTGGCATATCGCATTAGCACTGCTAGAAAGTCATGTGATGTTGTTCTTGAATGATGCAAAGTGTTCCGAGTCTCTGGCTGAGCTTTATCGATTACTTAATGAGGAAGATATGAGGTGTGGTTTGTGGAAGAAACGGTCAGTTACTGCAGAAACTAGATCCGGTCTTTCACTTGTTCAGCATGGTTATTGGCAACAGGCACAAAGCCTTTTCTATCAAGCTATGGTGAAGGCTACTCAAGGGACTTACAACGATACTGTACCTAAAGCTGAGATGTGTCTTTGGGAAGAGCAGTGGCTCCATTGTGCTACTCAACTTAGTCAATGGGATGTGCTGGTGGACTTCGGCAAAAGTGTCGAGAATTATGAAATACTACTTGATAATCTCTGGAAAAAGCCTGACTGGGCGTATATGAAAGATCATGTTATTCCAAAAGCTCAAGTACAAGAAACTCCCAAACTTCGTACTATCCAAGCATATTTTGCCCTTCATGAAAAAAGTATAAATGGTGTCACGGAGGCTGAAAACCTAGTTGGTAAAGGTGTTGATCTTGCTTTGGATCAGTGGTGGCAATTGCCTGAAATGTCCATTCATGCAAGAATCCCTCTTCTTCAGCAATTTCAGCAGCTAGTTGAAGTTCAAGAATCAGCTAGGATTGTAGTGGATATTGCCAATGGAAATAAACTTTCTGGTAATTCTGTTGGTGGGCACGGTGGTCTATATGCAGATCTCAAGGATATCCTTGAGACATGGAGACTGAGAACTCCAAATGAATGGGACAATATGTCTATTTGGTATGATTTGCTTCAGTGGAGAAATGAAATG
Source organism: Fraxinus xanthoxyloides (assembly GCA_903798325.1). Classification (NCBI taxonomy): domain Eukaryota; kingdom Viridiplantae; phylum Streptophyta; class Magnoliopsida; order Lamiales; family Oleaceae; genus Fraxinus; species Fraxinus xanthoxyloides. The sequence goes on from CAIGRL010040918.1 coordinate 3,856, forward strand.
TATAATGCAGTTATCGATGCATTTAAGGATTTTAGCAATACAAATCCTCAGCTACATCATCTTGGTTTCCGCGACAAGGCATGGAATGTCAATAAGCTTGCGCATATTGCCCGCAAGCATGGCTTAAATGATGTTTGTGTGTCTATACTAGATAAATTGTATGGTCACTCTACTATGGAAGTTCAGGTGCTGTGTACTATTCACGTTTACTTTTTATCTCTCTTTCCACCTTGATCTCCATTCGCATCCCCATCATCAGCCTCCTGGCTGAGTGGAGGATATGATGTGGTGGTAGTAGGATAAATTATTTCATTGATGAGTTTTTTTTCCTTGTTTTTTGGTTTTTGTATTGTATTTACAGGAGGCTTTTGTTAAAATAAGAGAACAAGCAAAGGCGTATTTGGAAATGAAGGAAGAACTAGTTACTGGTCTTAATTTGATAAATAATACTAACCTAGATTATTTTCCCATCAAACACAAGGCCGAGATTTTTCGCCTGAAGGGTGATTTTTTGTTAAAGCTTAATGATTGTGAAGGTGCTAATCTTGCATATTCAAATGCTATCAGTCTCTTCAAGAACTTGCCTAAAGGATGGATTAGTTGGGGAAATTATTGTGACATGGTAATGTATTGATCATGTTTAGTTACCAATTTTTTTTATTTCTTTAGTAGCTTGAATGCCTATTCTGCTGTCTCCAGGCTTACAGAGAAACCCGTGAAGAGATTTGGTTGGAATATGCTGTAAGCTGCTTTCTTCAGGGCATCAAATTTGGAAGTCCTAATTCCAGAAGTCATCTAGCCCGTGTCCTGTACCTACTCAGCTTTGACCCCTCCAATGAACCAGTAGGGAGGGCATTTGACAAATACTTGGATCAAGTACCTCACTGGGTTTGGCTTTCCTGGATTCCTCAACTATTGTTATCCTTACAAAGGACTGAAGCTCCTCATTGCAAACTTGTTTTACTTAAAATTGCCACTGTATATCCTCAGGTAGGTCTTAATTTGCTTTTAGAAATCATTAGTCTAGTTTTCAATATTAATCTTTCTGATGTTGATACCATCTTTTAAATTTAGGCTCTATATTACTGGCTGCGGACATATTTGCTTGAACGGCGTGACATTGCAAACAAATCTGAATATGGCAGAATGGCAGTGGCTCAGAGAACACAACAAAATGTCTCTGGTCCTGTTGTTTCTGGTTCTATTGGCTTGGCCAGTGGAAGTTCACGAGTGGCCGGTCAGAGTGGCAGTTCTTTAGCCTCAGACAATCAGATTCACCGAGGAGTTCAATCAACTGGAGGTCTTGGTTCGCATGATGGCAGCTCTCAGGTGCAAGAACCTGAAAGGTCAGCTACTGTTGAAGGCAGCATACCATCTGGTAATGATCAATCATTGCATCAGAGTTCGTCCAACAATGATGTTGGTCAGAATGCATTGAGGCGTAACACAGCATTGGGATTTGTTGCCTCTGCTGCGAGTGCGTTTGATGCTGCAAAAGACATAATGGAGACTCTTAGAAGCAAACACACCAATCTGGCTAGTGAACTCGAGGTAAGTGTCGACTTTTCTTTGCATATGATGCCCTTATCTTTTCATTTTTAAAATAGATAAATAGACGAGAACCTTTCATTTAATTGTTTGATATGTCTGCCTAAATTAGGAGGTTTAGTGTGGTAGATTCCCAAACAATTATTGTATTAAATGAATGTTTGTATGCGATTGATTGTAACCTGTTAATAAATTTGGAACTGCAATTGAAAGTAGCTTTAATTTGAAGAATGAAATAACAGAATGAAATGAATTACGAGGTAAGCTTTATTGAGAACTATTATCTCCCAATTCACACTCGCAATGTGAATTGAAAAAAATAAAATAAAAAAAAATCCCAATCCCCATGCTCACCCTTTTTCACTGGGCATTCACTTTTTATTACCTAAATTCACCTTTTACCTCTCCCTACAAAAATAACAGAGACTCGAAATAATAAAATGCCCTGCTTCTCTGCTACTGGCTGCTATTGTGAATCTGCTTGCTCTTTCCACACCTGGCATAGGTAAATCGCATCGAAGGAAATTTGAAAATAAAATAATTTGAATTTGTTATTGGACACTCCGTTTGCAGATTTTGCTGACAGAAATTGGCTCAAGATTTGTTACCTTGCCAGAGGAGAGGCTTCTGGCAGTGGTTAATGCTCTGCTTCACCGCTGTTACAAGTACCCAACGGCCACTACAGCAGAAGTTCACCAGTCTCTCAAAAAGGAGCTTTCTGGTGTTTGCAGAGCTTGTTTTTCTGCAGAAGCCGTGAACAAGCATGTTGATTTTGTGGGAGAGTACAAACATGATTTTGAACGTGACCTTGACCCAGAAAATACTGCCACATTTCCTGCAACCCTTGCTGAACTAACCCAAAGATTAAAGCATTGGAAAAATATTCTCCAAAGAAATGTTGAGGACCGGTTTCCAGCTATTTTGAAACTGGAAGATGAAAGCAAGGTGTTGCGAGACTTCCACGTTGTTGAAGTGGAAGTACCAGGACAATATTTTACTGATCAGGTGCGTTGTGTCATAGTTTGAAACTTTCCAATTTGATTTTTCTCGTATCAGAGAAAGAAGTGAGGGCACCTTTAGTTCTTGCCTTGCATTCTGGGTTCAATCATAGAGGTTAAAATGCATTAAACATTTATCATTTCAGGAGGTTGCACCAGATCATACAGTTAAGTTAGACCGGGTGGGAGCTGACATTCCAATTGTAAGAAGGCATGGAAGCAGTTTCCGCCGTTTGACTTTAATTGGGTCTGATGGCTCCCAGCGACATTTTATAGTTCAAACGTCTTTGACGCCGAATGCTAGAAGTGATGAACGAATCTTGCAACTCTTTCGGGTGATGAATAGAATGTTTGATAAACATGAGGAATCACGGCGTCGACATATCTGCATTCACACGCCAATTATCATTCCAGTTTGGTCACAGGTAGTAAAGCTAGTTCTAACCTATTTTGTGCAATGCTATCGTTTCATTCTGTATAATTTGATGAAATTTTTCTGCTATTAATTTAATTTTTCTGATTAAATAATGTATTGTACATATCTACGTATCTAGTGCATGGTTTGTGTATGTATGCTAATATGGTTATAGAAGCTTGCTCCAAGAGGATGTCTTTATACCTTTTTTTTCTATTTGTGATTCTGACCATTAAATTATTGTTTCTTTATGGGCTGCAATTTTGTATGCTAATGGTGTTTCCATAATTGATTATTGGATAAGGGTCCTCGTTTCTGTCTAGTATGTGCAGTGTGTTAACCTGTCAGCTTGCTTTCATATCTTTCTGCTAGTTACCCAGCAGACAATATAACGTCTTCTTTCCTGAACTATACAATTACACACACCAATAGCAATTAATCCATGACTTGTTTTTTATAGTCTAATATGATTACTGAAAGTCTGAATGAGTTGTTTATCCTACTTTCTGCAATCTGCAAAATGTGGCAACTAATACATTCCTTCTTTATGCTGCGACACTTTTTCCTCGTTCTTTTAATTATTTCTGTAGGTCCGTATGGTTGAAGATGATCTGATGTACAGCACTTTCCTGGAGGTATATGAGAATCATTGTGCTAGAAATGATCGAGAAGCAGATTTACCCATCACTCATTTCAAAGAGCAACTGAATCAAGCCATATGTAGACAGATATCACCTGAAGAGGTGGTAAATCTTCGTCTTGAAGCGTACAATGATATTACAAAAAATATAGTGACAGACAGCATATTCTCCCAGTATATGTACAAAACTTTGTCGAGTGGAAATCATATGTGGGCATTTAAAAAGCAGTTTGCCATCCAGTTGGCTCTTTCAAGTTTTGTGTCCTTCATGCTACAAATTGGAGGAAGGTCTCCAAACAAGATTCTTTTTGCTAAGAACACGGGGAAAATTTTCCAGACAGATTTTCATCCAGCATATGATGCAAATGGGATGATTGAGTTTAGTGAACCAGTTCCTTTCCGCCTAACAAGGAATCTGCAGGCCTTTTTCTCTCATTTTGGAGTGGAAGGCCTTATTGTCACAGCCATGTGTGCAGCTGCTCAAGCTGTGGGTTCACTTAAAGTAAGTACAATTTCCCGTACCTTTTTAAAATGTTTTCTTCCTTAGTGAGTGGATTATTATTGTTTTTGAAATACCCTGATGCAGCAAAGTGAGCATATTTGGCATCATTTGGCTATGTTTTTCCGTGATGAGTTGTTATCTTGGTCCTGGAGAAGACCTCTTGGAATGCCTCCTGCTCCTGTTGTTGGAGGGGGTAGTTTGAATTCTGCTGACCTAAAACTGAAGGTCACTACTAATATTGAGCACGTTATAGGCCGGATCAATGGAATAGCCCCATCGTACATCTCTGAAGAGGTATGTTTTCACCAGCTTATTTATGAAGTTTTGTAACACTAGATAAGATGCTTCAGCTGTTAAAAGAGTTATATTGACGCATATATATTTGTTTAAACTGATGGATCAATATTTTCATTTTTTCTGAAGATAATACTGATCTTGGAGCATCACTTGAGGATCTAAGTGTTTAGGATAATTGGATCTATGATAGAATATGCTGAATATCTGTTTAATCGAGTTTGGAATAAGGATGATATGTCAATGTGGTCAATCCTGTTTTCTGAAATAGTATTGTGGTAATTCTTTCATTAGAACTTGAAGATGTAATGCGCACAATTAGAGTAGGTTGGACAAAAAGAAGTGTTGGTTCGAATTCTGTGATGAGGAGATTCGTAGAAGATGCTATGTTTGAGAGTGGGGCCACTAAATTAGAAAATGTTTGAAATTTGAATGCAGCAGAATTGAGTACGTTAAGATGGATATGTATCCCTACAAGAATGTTTAATAAGAAAAGATAATACACAAGAAGTAGAGTAACCGCCAATTTAGAATAAATTAAAGAATAAGAAAAGATAATACACAATAAGTAGAGTAACCACCAATTTAGAATAAATTAAAGAACCGTTCTTGGGGCATACACTCCCATAGAACTTGAGAAGCAAGTCATTCACAAGTGGTGCAATATTGATAGAATATGCTAGAAGAGAGAAGAACAAAATTAACTTGACCGAATGCATTTGAAAAATGTGTTGATTTTGTTCCGACTTTTTGACTGATGCATTGTTGGATTGAGATTTGTGGGAAAAAGAAGCCACGTTACAAAGAACTATGTTTATGGGGAGTTGAGTTTTTTGAGTCGACAGGATTTAATATCTAACGTTGTTCAAAATTGCTACTTGTACACACTTGTACACAATTTTTTACAACCCTCTCACATGTGTGTGGGGCCCAGGAGATTGTGTATCAAGTGTGTAAGTGTAGCATTTCTCAACGTTGTTTCATTCTTTTAGCTCTGGTATTTTCCATGAAATTTAGTGTGAAATTTTTTTGTCACTTGCGCATGCATACACTGACTTGGTGTTTATGTGATTAAAATAGGATGAAAATAGTACGGATCCACCCCAATCTGTTCAGAGGGGTGTAACAGATTTGGTTGAAGCTGCTCTCACTCCAAGAAACTTGTGCATGATGGATCCAACATGGCACCCTTGGTTCTAATAAGCTGCAGTCTTTTGGAGTTGAATACAATGTAAATATGCTTCACTAAACGAGCGAGAAAAGTCGTGTCTATGTTATAGTAACTCAGTAGCTACGATCGTATTAAAGCGCTAACTGGTTTGGTCTTGTAAAATATCCAAAGTTAAATTGATTCAAATAGAGGGTTTTGCTAAAGGGTTCTTTCAAAAAAAGGTATACGTTAGATATGAAAGAAACAAAATTACGGTGAGAATTTATATATATGAACAGAAAATCTTGAGGCCTTGATGGACCAAGTCTTGCCATTCAAGATTTCCTTTTTCTGATGTCATGGCAATTTAAAATTGAAAGTATACGTCACATAAGAGAGCCACCAAAGAAAAAAATGAGTACTAAAATTTATAACAAACTCAAAATTTATAACACCCATTTCTGGAGAATAGAATTTTTGGAATAGTGATTGTGATGGGAGAATGTCTGGTGGAAAAGTTATGAAAAGTTCTAAATTTGTGTGTAAATATTATTTTATTGAGAAAATGTGTGGTTGAAATGAAGAAAGAGAAAAAAAAATGAGAATGGGTGCCAAACACGGCCGAAAAAATACACTTTATTTTGCCCTGAAGGGTCCCAGTCACTAGTTCTGACTTTCTAGATAGACATTTTGGCAGCTTGAAATTATACGACCTTGTCCATAATATAGTGCCAAAAATGGCTCGCTTGATTTATTTTTAATGCTTGATCAGGCAACTACTTCACATGATCATACATCAGAGTATAATCCAAATCAAAAATTGACCAAAACACTAGCAATAAATTTCTTGCACGCCCTCAAACAATAATTATGTTATGAAGCGGGAGATTCGATTTCATCATTGCACGCTACTACTACTACTCCTTCAAGTTCATCATCACTGCCGTACATGAATCGAGTATGTTTTCCACTGAATTTAACCATTTTCTTGCATCCATTCACATTCATTTTGATCATCCGTTCACACAGTTCATCAAGCAATCCTTGATCATAATCTTTTTCTTCATCCACAAAATTGTAGTCATAATCGCATTCTTTTTCGACCTCCTCTTCTTCTTTGCAGTCGTCTCTATTACTGCTTGCGTTTACCTGAATAGACCAAATTGATGCATCATCTTGAGATGTCGATAGCTTCACTTTGCTACTTTCACTGCCTTCACCTTCATATGTCAGCACGGACGAATCAGAGCTGTCTGATTTCTCAAAAAATTCCAATAGCAGAGACCTTGTAACCACACACTTCTCAGACTCAAATGCATCTTGTTTCTCCCCATCTGAGATCTTACTTATTATCTGATTCTTAGAACACATTTCAAAAAAAAATATATACAAAAAAGAAAACACAATAAATAAACAAAAAAGGATTTAACTAATAAATAAAGATTTAACTCATTAAAGAATTAGAAACCTGAGGGATCAAGAACTTGTCTTCAACTGGGGATGGTGTAACAGAAGGCAAGTAATTGCTACTACTGTCACTGAGGTTCAAGATTTGGGGTGTATTTGCAGGAGTGGGTGCAAGAAGGCCTATTGGAGAGTTGACAAGGTTAAAAAAAGGCTTCTGTTGCAAAGTAATTTTGGAAAGCTCAGCCTCTTCTTCAACTTTCTGCAAAAGAGACTTCACTTGATCTCTCAATAAGGCTTCTCCGGAGCCCGGTGTGCCGGTGATCTTGGCTTGACTGTTGATCCTCTTCTTGGACATTGTTGATGATGGGGTTTTCAAATTCCCCTTCGCAAGCCCAACAATTGGGGAATCATTTGTTATATCCATAAAAGCTGATCGATCTTGTCCTTTTTTGTTATTCATATGCCTTGAATTTGTCACAGTCTTTTCAGATTCTTGAGAAATAACATGGGAAAAAGATTCAAAAACAGATTTATCCAAGAATTAAGAATATAATACTGCAAACCAAGAAAAAGAAGAAGAAAATTTTAAACTTACTTGAGACTTCCATATTGTTTTTGATGTTAATACTGTTGTCAGCAAAAGCAGCCAAGGTTTGGGATCTTGTTACTCTTCTGGTGGATAATGGGGTTTCCATTTGGATTGTGGGATTAAGAATTTACTCAAAAGTCAACTGGGTTTTGTGATTTCGCTTCGCCTGAGTATTAAGAAATTCTGATGCCCGACACTGGTGAAAATTACCGAGGAGATAGAGAGAGAGAGAGAGAGGAATAGAATTTGTTTAACGAGGGAATGTTTTATAGAGAATTTGGGAGAATAGAATGGGGTTGAGAGAGAGAAAAATGACCGTTAGAGCGAGTGTATAGGCGGCGAGAGAGTCGACAACTAGCCGTTTGATTTGAATTTATTTGTACAGTTGGTTTAGTTGATGGACTGCGTCTTAATCATATGTTAGATTGGGCCTAGCCCAGTCCATGAAGATGTGGGTTGGCCCAACCAATTTGTAAAGTACAAATGTAGATTCTCTATAACCCCAATAACGTAAAATCACAAAAGTAATACTAAATTTAATAATGTAAAGTTTTAAACATGATTTTGGCATGTGGGAACATGGGTGTTTTGTTTTTAGAGTGTGTTTGGTGCATATTAAAATGGGAGAATGTATTTTTTTGAAGTGATGTGATGAGAAATATGTGGTTGAAAAAGAAGGAAAAGTTATTGATGTGTTGGAAAATATTATTTTATTGAAAAATGTGTGGTTGAAAATGAGTAGAAGAATAAATTAAAAAAATAATGTGGAACAAACGGGGGCTTAATACAATTGTTTGTCTTACAAGCATTCACTATTTTAACATGTTTAAAATTTTCTTAAGAGGTTCCTCTTACATGACTTTGTGGATGAAGAATATGGATGCCCAGGTTGATTCGCGAGGGTTAATGACTCTAGCCCATGAAATTTGAAGAAATTTTTTCTATAGACATGGTTTTGTCGATCTTACACAATTCGATCCAATCTATATTACATTGTTAAACGGGCACACCAAATCTCTACCAAAATAGTCAAATTTGACTTATTTTAAACCTCGACAAATCTAGTTTAGCAATTTGTAACGCTTGAATTGGGGTTCATCAGTGAGTACTATTACAACTCAATGATTTTGTGACCGAGGGATAGAGAAGAATATTTTGATTTGGTGGTACATAAATGGATACAAAAGATGGAAATTTGTCATTGTTTCTTGATGTAGTTTTCACTCCCAAGGCAATACCATTGTCCTCAAATATGATCATTGGTAAATATACTTCTCCTTGTTTAGTTGTTACAGCCATTTTCTCATAACTAAACTTATTATTATCCATCACTAAAGCTGAAAATAGACAAGTTAATTAATAACATCTCACTTAGTCAACTAGGTCAAAGTTTTAGTAAAAGACTAAAATGTCCTTACTTTAACATTAAATAAAACTTTTATGATAAATGAAAAGAAAAAAAACTAATAAAAAAATATTATAAAAAGAAAAGACAAATCGACCTTGGAACCAATCTTTCATAAGAACGTCCCAATGCAATCACGAATTATTTTAAAATTTATGTCATGTAAGCAAAATAGCATGTATTTAAAAATTCATTTACAGTACAAGCCAATGAAAACTGTGTCTAGATAATGTGATGGGGAGAAAAAGTAAATATCGAGAAACTTTTAATTTACATGACATTACAAGTTCAAATTAAGTTTTCAATGCATTCTATAGGTTGACGTCCATGGATCTTTTAAATTTTTTAAGTTAGCAAATCACATTTAAATTTACATATGAAGTATAAAATATTGCTAACACGTATATGGAGTCTCTAATTCTAGATGAGACTTTAAAATATCTAATTTTTCTCTATTACATAATCTTGAAAGAGTCGTTATCAACTTGCATTGAAGAGTTATTCTTTTAAAAACACGTTTTTTTTTTTTCCCGGTGCAGATAGAGAAAAAATAGATATTGAAATACTTTCAATACATGAAATTGATTTCTAACAGGTTCATAGTTTTCAAAGCATTGTATAGGTTGCTATCCAAGTGTCTTTTATTTTTTTTAAATAATGATATAATTACATTTACATCCATGTATGAAATATATGCCAAGTGACACATGTAAAAAAACACACACACACACAATTTTTTTTTTATTCTGCCATATCTTATATGACAGTTTTTAAACAATTTGTGATTATACAGGAGATGCTCTAATCGGGGATAAATTGGTAGGAAGAGCACACTTTTGTCTTTTTACTTATTTTATTTTATTTATTTAACTGAAGTTCTTCATATCAAAAGTTTGATTTTTACAGCCAGTCCTAATGGAATCCATTCGAAATTATCAAATGCGCCCACTAAATTTAGGATAATGTTGTTTGTAAAATGTATTTTTACAACAATATTGTAGGTGGTAAAAAAGTGTTGGTTGGAAAGGATAAATTATTAGAAAATTCCCTAAGTACAGGGATTCTCTCACAGAATCCATGCATGGTAGTAATGTTTTGTAGACATATTCCTTTTATTTTTTGTCATCTGTCAATAAATCTGTGCCATGTGAGATCCTGCAACATTTCTATGAAAATTTTCCTGTACATATAACATTACTTTAAATTATTTTTTAAATTGTCGAATGACAACATGTCACATGGCATGTGTCAACAATATTGTATATCAAGCATGATTGTTAAATGAAAAATTAGAGGTACTTGATCCAATATTTAAAGGTTAGGGATCATTTGCACAGCAAACCCATAAGGTAGAGACCATTTATGTCAATTCCCCAGTAAAAAATTAAGAAACAATTTTTATCTTGCTTATTGTTGCATTTTTCAATAGAAGATAGATAAAATCATAAAACTTACTATTACAATTTTTTTTTTTTTTTTGGCATTGTAGTATAACGAATAAAATAAGCGGAACATCAAAGATTGGGCCACAATACAGCCAAACTAATTTATTAATGTAGTTTGTATATTACCATTTACGGTGAAAACAAAAATAGAGGACAAAAAAAAATTACTATTTATTAATCTAGTAATGTCACGCAGTACTACTAATGTCAAGCATCAATCTAGAAGACAATTACTAGTGCTTTGAACACACATTGGTATTTAGGGTGTGTTTGATTCGGTACATTTTCCCTGGAAGTAGGAAAATATTTTCTTACTTCTACTTTTTGGCTGTTTGATAGTCGAAATTTTCCACGGAAAATGTTTTCCTCCCTTGTCCTAGTTACAACCCTTTG
>CAIGRL010040955.1:0-11797 GCA_903798325.1 Fraxinus xanthoxyloides
AATTTCTATTTATTTAAATAAAGTGTTTACACTGTACGGCCGAAGTTGGGCAAACTACGGCTGCGATAGGGTCACGAGGTTTAGGCAAAGCTGGTGCTCGTGACACTGTGTCTGTACTTGAATATTTGCACGCTGATCAATATAGGCCATCTAATGTATCGACTCATACATGTTTTAATACTTTATAAATTTATACACATGTATTTGCATTAAATCGGCATCAATCTCAATAAAGAACACCCAACCAAGATTAATTATGTACATATTATGGCATTATCATTAAATTCTCCAAAGCATATTCTTTAACCTTCTAAGTTTTCTAATGAGCGGCCTTTTGTATCTCTCATAACCCCTCCAAACTCTGCACGATGTCATGAATGGTATCTATATATCTGTAAATTGTCTTAGGGTCTTGAAAATTGTACATTATATATCTTCCAATGATCCATAATCTTGCTTATTTGTGATCAATGTGACGAATACCCATTGCATAATGATGAATTATAAAGTAATCATGTGTGTCGAATTTTGTTTCTTACAAACACTATTTGCATATGTTATCTACATAAACAATTTTGTAGGTAGATTTCTTCACTTTAAATTCAAAGTTATGCTTCTGCGAACGCAAGTTTCGACCCTAACAATATCTAGGGGTGAATAGGTGTATAATGCAGAATTAAAAACTATTACGAATTAAACAACAACAAGTTACTTTTAATTCTTATCTATATGATTAGTCAAGCACGTCAATTTAGTCCTAAGTTTGAATATTGCAGTTTGTATAATCGACCAAAATAATGAAAGCAATAAATCAAACACGGGAATGTTCATGGAGAAACCTAACTAGGAAAAATTCGGGTACTTTGCTAGTCAATCTACTATAAATGAATATAACAACTTACAATCTACCAGACTAGACGTCCTATACTATCTAATTTTCGAACTATACTCCTTACAGCTCTGTGTAGATCCCATGCTATCCTACACAAATCCTCAACTGTGTTACCAAAGCTCTCAGTGGAATCTACTTCCTTATAGCACTCCAAATCTTGTGAATTTGTCTATCACTAGTGGATCACAAAGAACGACTCATAATTTACAGACAGGAACTCCATCGACTTTCATCGATCTTTAGAACTCTGACAAGATGTATAGGTAGGTCAAGAAACGAATGGGCCGAGTAAAAAGCAAAATAAAAATTTCCTAGATAGCACTGTAGCTCGAGCGAGGGCTCAGCGAAAGTCGGGCAACAGCCTGTCGCTAGAGCAAAGAAGGGGCGACAGTCTAGCAACGATGTTACTGCTTTTGTAGCTCGAGGTAACCCTTGGTGATAGTCCAACAAAAAAATCCGCGCCATTTTCCTCCTTGTTCCAAATTCGAAACCCTAGACCTACTAACTAACTTTTGAACAAATTGCACATTACTCCATGAACTTTTACATTCTATCAAATTAAGTCCTTTTGTCTACAGAATAACTTTTGAACAAATTGCACATTACTCCATAAACTTTTACATCCTATCAAATTAAGTTATGCTCCAATAAACTCTTTAAATCAATATTTTAATTTAGAGATCGAGTTTGGCTCTCCAAAATTATACTCCAAGAGACTCTTTAAATCAATATTTTAATTTGGAGAGCAAAGTCCACTCTCTATAATTTAATACATTTAAATTTTTTCAATTTTTAATGGAGGAAAATAATATAATAATTTTAAAGGAAGATAGTGAAAATAAAAGGATAGGAAAAAAATAATAAATGTTTTTTGGAATAGTAAAATTAAGTGTTAAATATAAAGAGCAATACTTCAAATTTTTTACTATATAAATTTATAGATGCTCTTTAGACTATAGAATATGCTTTTAAAAAATAGAGTCCCTTAGAGTTGCTGATGTAATCCCCGTTGTAGGATATTCCCTGGAATCCTTACAAGATTTGATGGAATCCTAAGAAAACTAAAATCAAAGTTATAACTTTGACCCAATGATTTTTTGAATCTAGAACTACGGCTGGAAGGGTTTAACGCTACAAATATTGAAAATCTTTGATAAGTTCGTGGTAGTCAATTAAGAACAAAAATTTGAAATCTTTCCAACTGAACATTATATTCATCATTCCCTCTATTTTTAAAAGGATTCAACCTTAAATCTTCACCAGCATTAAAGAGAGAAAGATCAGTAACATTGAAAGTAGTATACTTGTGTGGAATGTCCAATTTGTAGGCACTGTCATTAATCTTTCCAAGGAATTGGAATGGTATATCTCCTTAAGGATACAATTTAGACATTCTTTGAATCAGAAGATATTCTTTTCGCATGTGCACCCAAACCCAATCATCTATTTCAAATATTACTTGCCTCATTCCGTTAGTAGATTGAGATGCATAATGTTCATTCTTCTTCTTAATTTGAAGTCGAACCTTCTCATGGATAGGCCTTACCAATTCAGCCTTCTTTTATCAACGGGTAAAGGAAAATCCAGCAGAGCTAGAGGATTAAAATAATAAACAATTTCAAAAGACAAATAAGTAGTAGAATGTGTGGCTTATTGTATGCAAAATCTATAAATGGTGAATAATCCTCCCAATTTTTCAAATTCTTTTTAATTTTTGTGCAAAAAATTGAGTTAATGTTCTATTAACTATCTCGATTTGTCCATCTATTTGTGGGTGACAAGTAGTGGAAAATAGAAGCTTAGTTCCTAACTTATCTAACAAAACCCTCCAAGTGTCTAAGGAACTTAACATCCTTATCAGACACAATACTCCTAGGTATCCCATGGAGTCGCACTATATCTCTAAAGAACAAATTAGCTATGTTCGTGGCATCATCTGTTTTATGATATGGCAAATATGTTATCTTACTAAACCTATCCACTACTACGAATATAGAATATGTGTACCCCTTTTAGTCCTAGGCAACCCTAACACGAAGTCCATAGAGACATCAACTCATGGCTCACTAGGAACGGATAAGGGTGTATACATATCTTGGGATAAAACCTTAGATTTAGCCTTATTACATGTAATGCATCTACTACAAATACGATTAATATCTATTTTCATCCTAGACCAATAAAAATGTCCCATGAAACACCCACTGTGTGTTTCATGTACTAACAATTCATGCAAGGAACAGATAGGCAAACATAACTTATTTTCCTTAAAACAAATATCCATCATACTTATAAAATTTATCAATTGCAAACTCATAACTTGTTATATATGGTATAAAATGCACATCTTTGGCTTACATGTCCTTAATGTATTCAAGCCCAAGCATTTTGGCATTTAAAGAAGTAAGAAGTACATACCTCCTTGATAATGGATCAACAACTATGTTTTCCTCACCTTATTTATATTGAATGATGTAGGGAAAGTTTCAATAAACTTCGTCCATCTCGCATGCCTCTTGTTTAAATCTTGGCCCTTTAGATGTTTCAATGACTCATGATCGGTGTGGATTACAAACTCCTTCGGCCACAGGTGGTATTGCTATGTCTCCAAAGCTCGAACAAGAGCATAAAGCTCTTTGTTATAAGTAGGATAATTCAAATCTGCCCCGCTTAGCTTTTTACTGAAAGATGCTATTGGTCACCATCCTACATTAAAACGACTCTAATTCTTATTCCTAAGGCTTCACATTCAATCTCAAATGTTTTGGTAAAGTTAAATGGTGCTAAAATAGGTCCAGAACACAACATTTCCTTAATAATATTAAATGTATTTACTTGTTCAAACCTTAATGGAATCCAACACTTTTTTTATTAATCTCGATGAGTGCAACAAGTATATTAAAATCCTTTAAAAATGCCTATAAAAATTGGCTAAACCATGGAAGCTTTTTACCTCAATTATAATTTTAGATGTTGACCACTCCTCGATGGCTTTTACTTTCTGATCTATTTCAATACACTTTGTACTAATAACGTAACCAAGAAAAATGACTTTTCCATGCCAAATGTAGACTTCTTAAAATTAGCATAAAGTTGTTCTTGCGTCAAAATAACAATCACACATCTCAAATGCCCAATATGCTCATCTAAGCTCTTACTATTTACTAGGATGTCATCAAAATAAACTACTACAAATTTGTCAATGAATCCATGCAAAACATGGTTCATTTATATCATGAAGGTACTAGGTGCATTAGTAAGTCAAAATGGCATAATTAACCATTCACATAATCCATATTTAGTTTTAAAATAGTTTTCCACTCATCTCATTATTTCATTCTAATTTAGCGATATCCACTTTTTAAAATCTGTTTTACTAAAAAAACATTATCCATGCAATTCATCAAGCGTATTATCTAACCTAGGTATAGGGGGGCGATATTTTACCATTATATTGTTGTTATCCTACCATCAATGCACATTCTCCACATCCTATCATTTTTAGGTACAAGTAACACTAGCACTGCACATGGACTCATGCTTGTCCCTCCGTCATATTCCTTTTACTCATCAACTCCTCCACTTTCCTTTGAAACTCATTTGTCTCCTCGAAATTACTTCTTTAAGCTGGTTGGGTTGGAATAACAACTCATGGTATAAAATCAATTTGATATTCAATGCCTCGAATGGTTGTAACCCATTAGGCATGCCCTTAGGGAACCAGTTCTTGAATTCCTTCAATAAAGAAATAGCCAAACTAGGGAGGGGTTGGTTAGCTTCCTGAAGATTAAGGAATGATTTCTTGTAAACAACCAATATCAAAGGCTGGTTTGCACAAAAGCCCTCTTAATTTTACTCTCTTTTGCAAAAAAGCTCATTTTTGTCTTTTCTTCTCTCTGTAGACTCTTTATCTTTTCTCTCTTATGGCTCCACTAATTTTTCGTTATTTTCAGCTACCTCTCTATTTTCTCTCTTCCTAACTTTTTCTTGAAGTCTAAGATTCACTCTCATTTTGCCTTTCTTGCATTGTCTTCTCTTCGTCACCTTTTAACTTCGATTGATCCTCATAAATGTAACGACCCAATTTTTTACACTAAACATTTCATTCAATAATTAAATAAACATGTCAAACTACCCAACGTGAAAATCCTGGTTCTACCAATAATAAATAAAAACATGTAGGAAACATATCGCAATAAAATGCGTTCCTAATAACAAGATCTACGTGATAAATCAACCAAAATAATGCTAAGAATTCATAGTCACATTACACTGGATTATTTATTTAGTTCCATAAATCCCGACACCACGTCAACACCTCGTCGTCTGCCAACCAACGACCTGTTCTAACCTTGAGGTGTAGAGGGATAGTGTGAGTATATAGGAATATTCAATAAGACACGAATTAATGGCTCAATACATATCATATCTTTGGTATCGGATGGCCATATGATACATATATCATATCTTTAACTTTCATAAGTATGAAAATTCATCAACATGAAGAAATAATTTAAATGGGATAAAAATCAACTGCACCTCGTTATCCTACCTCGTTAGATCAAATAATTTGAAAAGCAAAACCAAAACCACGTTGCAATTTTATTGGATGTCCGACGGTATGATATTATGACACATTGTTTAAATCTTTTATTCGGAGATTGTACCATTCTCATATATCCCTACTCCTCACTGGTTAGAACGTGTCGTTGGTTAGTGAGTAGTGAGGTGTTGTCGTGGTGTTAGGATTTATGGAACTAAATAAATAATTCGATGTAACGTGACTATGGACTTCTATCATTATTTTTGTTTATTTATCACGTAGATCTTGTTATTTGGAACGTATTTTTTTTGGATATATTTCCTACATGTTTTTATTTATTATTGGTCGAACCATAATTTTTACATTGGGTTGTTTGAGATATTTATTTAATTATTGAATGAAATGTTTAGTAATGATTTAAACATTAAACAAAATTGGGCCGTTATAGTTTCGTATGCTTTAGGTTTAATTTTGTGTGGATCCATATGTACTTTCATGACTTGAGTTTAAAAAATAATAATAAAAAAATAATTTGAACACTGCGTTGTTCACGAAAAAAAAAAGTTTGTCAATTTTGAAGTGTATTTCTAACGATTAAAATAATTTTATATTTATTTAAAATATAAATTAGGCATGCGTCTATTTTTTTTGAAGTAACTGATATTTTATTTTCAATAGAAAAAACTCTGCCTTTATATGTATTCTGTAAGTAAACTTTATACATTGCTAATCAAGTATTAGTTGTACGTGACAGTGTGTCACTATTATAGTGAATAGTGAAAAAAAAATGAAAATGATGATATAATATTAATATTGAACTTTTTTAAATGTTATGTGTAATAAATACTTATTTATTTAGCTGTTTCTTTGAGTAATATTTGTTTAATAATAATAATAATAATAATAATAATAATAATAATAATAATAATAATAATAATAATATATTTTGAAGATATCAATTTAAAGTTCTTAAATACGTGAAAGTTTTTTCTTACTCAAAGACCACCAATTGACCATCCTCCTACAAATCTAAGGTATGTAAAGGGGTAAGAAGATGAATTTATTCGAGCATTTTATATAATTTACATCTTTTAAATTACCTACTTTAAAATTTTAAGACATGCATGTTTTTGCTCGCCAAATTCGTAACATATATTATGATAATATAGGTATAACATGTTAGACTTAATACTGGTATGTGATGTGTAACTTAATACTAATTTTAGGATATGGCACCAACTACCCACACAAATTTGATGCGGTACAAGATTTGAGCAGATAGAATCAAGCGCCTCCACCATAAAATGCACCACAACCGCAAGATGTATCTCTATACAAACCTGGAATTGTTTCAGTGGTTGAGCAGTTTCGTAGGTACAAGCCTCCTACTTTTGACGATGATTCTGACCCACTAGCTGTTGAGGAATGGATTAGAGATCTGGAGCACATCTTTCTATACATTACTTGTTCGGATGCACATAAGGTAGTATGCGCAGAGTTTATGATTGTTGGAACGACCAGTCACCGGTGGGAATCTGTCTCACACGAAGACCGAAAAGTAACAACGCAACATGACTTAGGAACAGTTTAAGGATGAAGTTATGTCGAAGTACTTTCTACATGCTTTGAGAGACTTCAAGGAGTCAGAGTTTCTACAACTCAGACAAGGCGACTTATTGCTTACTGATTATGAGAGGCAGTTTGAGCAACTCCCAAGGCCCCCCACACTTGGTAAATACGGAAGTTAAGAAGATTAGGAGGATTGAAAATGGACTATGCTCGGAGATCTGCATGATTATTATGTCTCATCGTTTCACTTCATATCGTAAAATGTTGAGAAGGCTTATGCTATTTCATATCAGAGGACTACATTTGAACAGTATGCCCAGTAGGGCAAGGAGTTACTGGGAAAAAGAAAGCGGAACGATCAGAGCAATAACAAACATAACTAGAAGAATAAAAGACTAGCACAAAAGTAAGTACGGTAGGATGAAAGGAAGTTCTACACCATGTCCTAAGTGTAATAAACTTCACAGGGGTGAATGCTTATTTCGAAAGAACATGTGTTTTCTGTGTGATAAGTCGGGAGATATTGCTTTAAACTATATAGAGCCTCCAAAGAAGAAGGATGACGATCAGGACAAGAACAAGAAAGCGAAGCCCCGAGTTTTTGCGCTGAATCACCATAAGGCGGAGTAGGATCTGAATGTGATATCAGATATTCTATTATTGTCTGATGTACCTACTTACGTATTTTTACTCTGGGGCTACAAATTCTTTTATCTCTGTATCCTTTGTCACTAGATCTAACTTTGAATGTGTGAAAACGAATAATGAATTAGAGGTTAGCATCCCTCCTGGAAGAACTCTTTGCACAAATTAGATGACTAAGGCTATAAGGTTGATGGGAAAATACTACACGCGGACTTATACCTTTTGGAGGTGAAACATTTCGACGTTATTTTAGGCATGGACTAGTTAGGTCTCAATCATACGACCATTTGATGTCATGAGACAAAAATGTTATTTCATAGACCCGGAGATAAAGAGTTTCGTTTCTTTGAAGCAAAGTCCAAGTCTCTACCTCACCTTGTATAGACTTTACAAGTGGAGAAGATATTGAGAAACGAGTCATGCCAAGGATTCTTAGTTAATATCATTGGTTCCAAATATACAGAAACAATCGTCAATGATATTAACATTAGTTTGGTTTCCAGAGTGGCACCAATATCTAAGGCCCCTTACCGAATGGCACCAAAAGAACTCTGAGAATTGAAGTTATAGTTGGAAGAGTTGTTGGAAAAATGTTTCATTCTATGGAAAAATGTTTCATTCTACCATGTTTATCTTTTTAGGGCACTCTCCAATACTTTTTGTGAATAAGAATGATTGAAGTATGAGGATGTACATTGACTATTGAGATTTTAACCACCCCAGCTATTAGACCAGTTCGTCATAGTATTTATTGATGATATGCTTGTGTACTCCAAAGATAAGATGCCGTATGCAGAATAACTAAAAATAGTACTTGAAACTTTGAGGAAGGAGAAATTATATGCCAAGTTCATGAAGTACGAATTTTGGCTTGATCGAGTGAGTTTCCTTGGTCACACAGTTATCGTCCAGGGAATTAATGTAGACCCAATTAAAGTGGAAGCAGTAACTAGTTGGCCTAAACTGACCTGTGTAGGTGAAGTTCGTAGTTTCTTAAGGTTGGTTAGTTATTATCGGATATTTATTGAGGGAGGGTTTCTAAAAAATTGCAAGTTCGATGAATCAGTTGACTAGAAAGGCGGAGAAGTTTTAGTGGACGAAAAAGTGTGAAAACTGTTATTTGGAACTCAAGCAGAGATTAGTTCCCGCTCCTGTATTGATGATACCTGAAAGTTCGGATGGGTTTTGTAATTTATAGCATTGCCTCCAAGTAGGGTTTGGACTTTATTATGACGCAACATGGAAAGGTGATTGCTTATGCCTCGAGACAATTGAAGCAGTATGAATAGAATTATCTTACACGCGACTTGGAACTTGCAGCGGTAGTTCACATTTTTAAAAATATGGTGTCATTATCTCTATGGAAGGAAGTGTGAAATCTATATGGACCACAAGAGTCTCAACTTCTTCTTTACACAGAAGGAACTGAAGATGAGACAGAAGAGATGGTTGGAGTTAGTGAAAGATTACGATTCTACAATGCTTTACCATTCGAGTAAAGCTAACGTAGTCGCAGATGCCTTAAGTAGGAAGATGAATTGCAGTTTTACCCAGGGTGTAGGAATATTTGATAAAGGACTTTAAGAAATTAAGATTGAAAGTCACCACGCCGCCAACTCAGGCTACAACAAGAATAAAAGTATTTATGATTCAGCTTACTCTTCAAAATCCAATCAAGGAAGCATAGGATAAGGATCCATTCCTATAGAAAATTAAGGCTGATGTTGGTTCAAACAAACGTATAGGGTTTGAAGTATCTGCAAATAACGTGCTGACTTTTAGATGAAGGTTGTGTGTACCTAAAGATGAAAGTGTAAGAAACGAGATATTGGAAGAGGCTCATTCCACCACGTATGCTGCATATCGTGGCAGTACGAAAATGTATTGAGACCTTCGATATACATTTTGGTGGAGAAACATGAAGACAAGAATTGGTCTGTTTGTGGAGAAAAGTATTGACCGTCAGCGGGTCAAGGCAGTACATCAAAGGACAACAGTACTGCTGAAACCATTGGATATTCCAGAATGGAAATGGGAACACATAGATATGGACTTTGTGATGGGTTTTCCGAGATCGGCAAGAGGTTACAATGGTATTTGGGTAGTAGTCGATTGTTTAGGATGTCTGCCAATCAAAGTAAATTTTAATATAGAACAGCTCACACAGTTATATATCAGAATGACAGTCAGATTGTGTGGAGGTCCAGTCACCATTATTTCAGATAGAGACCCGAGGTTCACATCAAAGTTTTGGATAAGTTTACAAGAAGCCATGGGGACGAAATTAAGATTTAGCATTGCAACTTACAGAAAGATGGACAATCAGAAAGAACCATTCAAACTCTTGAAGATATGTTGAGGGCATGTGTTTTGGATCTTGGTAGTAGTTAGGAGACACATCTACCGTTAGTGGAGTTTGCTTACTGGCTTCCAGGGCACTATAGGCACGGCCCCCATATGAAGCTTTTTTATGGTAGGAAGTGCAGATCACCTATCTTGGGACGAGGTTGGAGAGAATAGAGTTTTGGTTCCTAAAATTATGGAATGAACAGTTTAGGCGATTGATAAGATTAGAGCAAGAATAAAGAAGGCACAAGACAGACAGAAAAGTATGATGGTGATAGAATAAAGGATTTGAAATCTCAAGTGGGTGAGAATTGTTTTCTGAAAGTGACACTAACGAAGGGCGTATTGAGATTTGGTAAGAAGGAAAAGCTGAGATCACGATTTATTTAACCTTTCAAAATTCTTGAAAGGATTGGAGGGGTAGCTTACCGACTTGCCTTACCACCTGAACTCGGGGTAGTAGATAATGTGTTCCATGTTTTGATGCTCAGAAAATACATTTATGACCTTATCCCATTGGTAAGTTATTAGACACTGGAAGTACAAAGAGACTTATCATATGAAGAAATCCCGATGATGATTTTAGATAGAAAAGTAAATCAACTCAGAAATTGAGAAGTTCTCATAGTCAAGGTCCAATGGCGAAATCATGGACTTAACGAGTCAACTTGAGAGAAGGAAGAGAAGCTTAAAACCAAGTATCCAAACTCTTCGATTAGCCAAGGTAATTTTTTAGGATGAAAATATTTAAGGGAGATTGTAAAGTCCCGAAAATTTTCATAGAATAGAATTAATTATTCTATATGCTTTTTAATTTTTTGGAAAGTTAGCGACTAAAGTGTATGTATATTAAATTTACTTTTATACGGGTCAAATATCTAGATATTGATGGAGCAATGATATATGGATATTGGGCTCGTTGGATAGATCTTAATTAATCATGCATATTAGGCACGAAAAAAAAGAAGAAATTAATTCAGATAAGCGAGGCCGAAGTTATCGAGGTTAAAAGATATCGTCTTAAATTATTATTTAATTAAGTTAATTAATGAGTTAGAATACAAGGGTGACATGAGTTAATTATTTTAGTTTTATTATTATGTGAATTTTGTTTTATTAGAACATATTTAATTGGTTATGTTTTATTTAATATTGATTGAACCATAAAAAAATCATGTTGTGATGTTTGATATGTTTATTTTAATTATAGAATGAAATTTCCAGTGACGATTTAAATATTAAAAATTTAGGTCGTTACAATATGCGCTGCTTTGTTGTTAACGAAACAAGATTAACTGATTTTTCATATTTGACAAAGTTGTACCTATTTTTAAACCCATCATATATCACCTTCCTATAGTACTGCCGTGACCTTCCCAATAAGACATGCCCAACATACATAGGAAATGCATCACACATCACCTCATCACTATACTTCTCAGTAGTAAAGCTCGCCAAGACTTCCTTTTTAACATTGACCTCCCCACTTTCATTCAATCACTACAACTTATAGGATCTATGGTGTTTTAACATAGACAAAACCCATTTTCTCAACAAGGGTGGTACTAGCTACAGTGGTGGAAGTCCCCCTTCTATAATCACACTACATACCTTGTCGTTAACAAAGCATCTAGTATGAAAACATAGACTAAACCCATTTTCTCAACAAGGGTGGTACTAGCTACAGTGGTGGAAGTCCCCTAATCATACTACATACCTTGTCGTTAACAAAGCATCTAGTATGAAATATATTCACTTTTTGCTGCTTCTTCCACCTTCATTTGTGTAGCGACCGAGAAATT
>CAIGRL010041004.1:0-10982 GCA_903798325.1 Fraxinus xanthoxyloides
CAGTACCACCCCCCCCCCACCCCCCCACAAACAAAAAAACACCAATAAGAAACCAGAAGTCATCCAAAAAACCAGTAAAAAAACTCCTAACTCCTATTTAGACAAGGTAAGCCAAGAACTTTTATCTTCCAAAAGCCTGGCTTTACCTCCTCGCTTTTTGTTATCTCGCATTGCAACCCTACACTCCATTCATATCACAAATTAATCCGTCCTGTTAATCCCCTATTTTGATTGAAATTTTTCTGGAAGCACTGTTTATTATTTGAATACTTCTAGAGTAACATGACCACAAAATTGCATCACATTTCAGGCGGCACATCAGCAGTTTTAATAAGCCTACACCCCAGTGTTTGACAATGGCTCTTTATCTTTGAATAGAACATCACAAAACAACTGGACAATGCAACTCTGCATATGGATCACGAAAAAAGGAAAACCACACGAAAAAAGTTGCTACGAACATATGGATCACGAAACAAGCTCATGTATACCCGTTTGAAATATAAATAAACCTATTTTAGAGCTTTTTCATTTAGTCCCACAATAATTATTATCAAAAAGTCAAAATATCCTCCATCCCAAAATTTGACAATCTGAAAGAATCTTAATCGTGCTCAAATGGTTTGAACTTGGATAACCATTTGGTTGGAAAATAACTCTACCAGAAACATATTATTAGAGGCATACGTAAGAAAAGAACCTATCTCGAAAAAAATTATTTGCACCTTTGACTGGAACACCAATATCATCAGGCCAATTAATTACGTGATAGAATAATTACCACTCAATGAGAACACTAAAAAATTGAGTATATGGATATACCTATATTTAAATATTAACCTGTATTTATGGTGACTTGGCCATTATGCATTCTGGATTAGAACTTTCTTATGGGAACTTTATTTTATTTACAACTTACAAGTTTGACATAGAATCACACTTCCATACAACTCACTTCAGTTGCATTGAATTACTATATGCAGGCAATACTTGTTTCATGAGTTTAGTTGTTCCCAAGAGGCTGTGCGTATGTGCGTGTGTGTGTGTGTGTGTGCATGAGAGAGAGAGAGAGATAGAGTCTTACCAATTCCAACTATGACAGGGTGACCTTTATTCTCCAGCAAAGCCTGCAATGAACAAAGTGAGACATCCAAGTTTTGTGCTCATAAAAGAGTTCAGAAGACTCTTAGAATCAAACTTCACGGACGCAAAGAGCAAGGACATGATCCTGGCCATTTAAAATAGAACACTTACCTGTATTGCCTGTACAGCAAGAAGCAACCCTCTATCCAAGTCATAAGAATCAGGCATCGGAGCAAGCTGAAGGGCATCCCTGGAAGGAGGATCTGTAGTTGTTTCATGAAAAAATCGATACATGGAAAACAGCAGAACATACAACTTAACCACATTTTTGTAGTTCACTTGCATAAAAAAATTTTAGGGAACAAGATTCTAGTAAACAGAACATACCAGAGTATACATCAGTTAGGAGAGGGTCTGGAGAGATAAAATGCCATGTCGCCAGGACAGGTTCCAGTTTAGACTTGGTTGGTGACCGAGTCCATGGCTGTGATAAATCCTCAAGCCGGTTGACCAGGTTGGGAGTTATGCGAAGTGCCTTTGGAGCTGCTATCAACCTTTCTTGACTACTGGGTAAAGATGCACTAGACAAAGGAGGTGTATTAAGCCGTGGTACCCCTGCAACTTGGATAAATAGATTAGAAAGGGATTTTGATAATTTGGGCACAGAGATTAAAATACACGCACGAACTAATTTGAAGATTTGCATATGGGCCACTAGTAGGTACTACCATCATCTAGCCAAGTGTTCTGGCTATCTACTAAAGAAACATAATTATACCCCTTAGGTTAACTCTCTTGCCCTAGAGCACACAAGCACATATGCAGTATGAGGTGGAACAAGAATTAGTGTCAATATGATTCAAAAACGGCTCCTAGACCTTTACAAGATCCTCATAATCATTAGATTCAAATTAAAGAAATCATGCTGAGTTAGGTGTTTGATGTAGCGGACTATAAGTTTAAACCATCAAGGTTCAAACACTGACCCAGCTCTGTAATGGAAAATAAATAGTGGCATAGAAAGAAGGAAGAAGCAGAAACAGAATGTAAAAGGAAAATCCAAGTCCAAACCTTTTCTCTCAAGGATCATTTCCAGATATGATTTTGTTATCCACGGGCAATTGATACCAAGCCTTGATGATTCAGTTCCAACTATCTGGAAAGGAGATCAACTGTGTCAAACGTAAGTTACAAGTGCATAACTACTCTGATTAACAGATGACTCTCACTGGCCCCTTCAAAAATGAATAGATTTTCACATGAAACCAATATAAGATTATATTTGTAGGTAAAAAAGATACACGAGGTGGCTGTAGAACATCACCATAAGGACAGTAACTCGGGCCAAACAATGGGCACATGGTTCAATAAAACCAGATAGACTAATGTATTCATAAGGGTTGCAAATATTTTAGGCTCAACTAACAAAATTACAACATAATAATATTTAAATCAGGCATTGAGGTTAACATTCACATATTATACTATGTATATCATCGGGTGTAGGAAGAATGATCTGGCGTGATAGGTTAGAATCTAGCTAACTCTATAATCTAAAGATATTTCTCTGGAGAGAAAAATGAAAAATAAGAATTTGTTATTATGGAAATAGACTTGTACTACACTCAGCAAAATATTAGCACGATAGTGTGCTGCTTTAGGGCACTTCTGCCAATGTGGTTGCAGTCTTGTAGGCACATTAAAGAGCATTACTGAAAACATTATGAATCATGATGATAATACTAATAACAAGAAGAAGAAGGAGAAAGGTCCCAGTTTAGTGGTAATGGAATTCTGGGTAGGCTTTAAGAGTCTTAAGAGAAGATTAGAGTACTTTTCTATTTGTGCCCCTGAGCACCATGTAGGTCTCTCCAAGAGTATCAATTGTTTCCAAAGATACTGAAAGATTTCCGTCAATGACAGAAGTTGATGCCCGCTTATAACTAACAACCACATTATATCCCAAGGCTAGCAATCCACCCAGAGTCATCCGGCCAACCTATTACAACAGTAAAATGGATCATTAATGCCAGATATGTTTTGCATTATAAAAGATACAGGTAAATACTTGCCAGGAATCATTATACACAATTTCTAGTGAAAAGAGTACTATTAAAGAACCGGAGGACCTATTCACATATAGCAAGTTCATAAACGTTCAATAATAGCTTGGAAGGAGTCAAAACATATGTTACTGAAACTTGAATATCGGGACTCATCCACCGACAGCAGAATTATTTGAGTTGGTGAAAGTATAAAAATAAAATAATAATTAACCAATACAACAACTATCTAGTCTGGAACCCAATAAATTTGGGGTCGAATACATGAATCTTTTCCTGCCCTCCACTGGGTAAATTGCTTGGTTTACTAAAGCAACTAGAAAATAAGAAATAACAAGTGTGATACATAAATACTTCAACAGGACATCTTTAGAAGGCATATAACCAAATTATTACAGTAAAAAAGACGGAAATAAATTAATTAAGAATTCAATTTGCTCAAATGATTGTCTGGATGAATTTCATAGCATAAAATAAAACATATGGTGCACATCAGATGAAAGGATGAAAAGGAAATAGTAGAAAAATTCAGTGGTAAGTAAAACTATCTTTAGATTATTAATATTAAAAAAGCTGAAATTAGACTTAGGGGATAAAACATCTGAATTGGATTGCCCTAATAGTTATTGAAACAACAAGAAAACCATAGCTCATAAAACTTCTTACGAGGAATAAATGAAAGGAGAAGAATTGACTATTGATTAAATTTGTTTTAAATTAAATAAACATATATATTTGTATTTTCTCACTAAGCCTTTCTTTAATATATGTAATGTGGATCAAAGTCCTCAAAGAAGTCTGCAAGTACAGATTTTTAAAACTTTGTCAAGGCTTTCCAAAGAGAATTGAAAAAGAGTTAATAATATGAACACAAGTGTATATATCTTATTTATTTAATTTTTAAGTTATGAGAGCCAACAAAATAGAGAAAAATAAATGGCTGCCATTTTAATTTCCGCTATCTTGTTCTTTTCATGATTGAAATTCTAAAGAATATTTGCATTGAGCCACTGTTGCTTTATGAATTAACTAGAACAAACAAAATAAGAATATCTGGAGGAAAATCCAGTATTTGGCAATGGTTTCCGAACAAGAGGAAAGATTACAGGTAAGTTAAGAATTTCGCTCTATAGATACAATACCCTGCCTTTAATTTCAGACGATTCAATTCTTGAATGTTTTTCGAGCACATTTGGACCACCGCCAAAATGCTTGATCACGTTGTTGAGGTCAATTTCCTTCAACTAGCATAGTATTCAACATTAAGAGACAAAATAACTACTGTACCAAGAAGCCTATGGTTTTCTTTGATAAGTAGTACAAGATACTCTCTCAGGTGCTAATTTTTCTACTCTTCAGATTTTATGGTAATATTTGGACTGCCGAGAAGTATTTGATACTCTCTGGCTGAAGTTAGTGCTTGAGGTCTTTTCTAAGGTAAATGTTATTCACTTTGCATGATATCAGCTGAAAAGGTTAGATCTTGTCAATTAGGACACTTTTTGTTGGCAAGTCTCGTCAATTTAATAATGGCACGAGGCAATTTAGGAACGCTGTGAAACAAGATCAATCTGTATAAAAAAAATGATATGAACCGTCATAAGCTTCTGAGTTGTGATTGTGCGTTTGTGATCAATAATGATTTGACATATACAGTTATGCCTTGACCAGTTTATTGGTGGGACTGCTTACAGAGTAACACTTGGGTATTTTGAAGGTTTCGACGAAGAGTACCTGAAACGTACTCCAGATGTTCTTCAAAATGTGACAAACACACACATTTTCTATGTAGGATATTTCACGATTATTGCTTAGAGAGAGAGAGAGAGAGAGAGCGCGCGAGAGAGATTTTCTGTCAAAAAGCACCCAAGCAGTTCGAAAGTGTTTTGAAATGGGGCACAAAAATTCATTTTTTATTTCCATTTACATGGAACCACATGTTACCAAAGAACTAACAACACACTTCCAGTACCTAGCCAAAACAATATCTAGTGCTATGTTTTTGTTTCAAAGATTTCCAAACGAACAAACATCTGAAATAAAGCACCAAGGACAATCAAGTATTTTATAGTTCATTTTGAAGAAGAAACATTCACCTCAAATTCAGCTTTTGGCCGAATAATGAAATTTTTGTCAACAATCCTCTGGTCACCTAGTGATAGATAGTATTTGATACCAGACTGTCGCACCTTGATCCAATCATTTATTCGTGCTTCTTCACTTGCAGAAGGGGGTCTCAGGTACATCTCAATAAAACTGAAAATAAGACAAGCTCGGATTCAACTAATGTAAAGAAAGTGATAACATTACGGCAATTTCTGCACTAAACATATAATGACTAACAGAAAAACTTACTTGTCCAGTTGTGCTTCCTTTCCATGAAAAATGTAGGCAGCATGTCCACTTTGTGACTGTTAAAAACGAAAAATTTCCAGTTAAGTAAGCTGTCTAAGAAGAAATAACCAACAGTTAAATTAGAAAAAAAAATAGACTGAGCTACGAATTTACAAAACCTAAAATATGATGGAATGGACGACGAATAATTTTTTTCAATGAGCCAGAAATTATAGATAGTATGGTATTCAATTTCAGAGAGAGTTTCACAATCATCAGATTGGCCATAACCTTTTTCCTGTTCATGCCACACAGTACCATATTTGTTACAGAGAAATTGAGAGCGAAATATTAAATAATAGAAGGTATCAATTAAGTGAAGTGAAATACGTCTGTTTCATGTAACATGTAGAAAAATTTTGATCACAAAAGCTTTCTAGATTTTGAACTCTTATCAACTCCATCTCATATTCCAGAGAAAAAAAGCAGGACATGATGCATGGAGCAATCAAATATTTATTTTTTTTATGTCAAATTCCAAGAACACTTACCTATCAACCAATATTAGACAACATAACATAATATTATAATAGATGCAGAAATAAAATGTCAGCATCAAGAACTACATAGTATGTATAGTGTTTAGCGGTCGATTTCAAAAGAAAAAAATTATTCTTCGTATAAGTGTCTATACCTATTAAGTTTTATAATCAAACGTATGTGCCCATATGTTTATATATAAGTAAAGCCCAGAAAATTTTATATGTTTTAAATTCTTTTTTATTTTGACTAAATAATTAGATTTTGATAAGAGGGAAAATAAGTGTATCGATATTGAACTCTTTTTGCAGCTCGTAATTAATTAGAAGTCTTCAACACGACAAAATATTATTTTGGATTAGACTATATCAAGTTAAGTCCAATTAAAAGAATAATAGGTTAACAAAGTTGGTGGAGGCTTGCAATATTAATTAAGTAAAATTCTTTTCCTCTTTTAATTCCTACCCCTCGTGATTTTTATTTGATATGAAAACAATAGTGTTGAAACCAAGTCCATGTTAGCCTCGTGTCCTATTTTCAATGAGATGATTGTACTAGGGAACCAATAGTAGAATATACTACTAGCTCTACCATTTGGATCCCATTCTTATCCAATTTGTGGTGGTATTGGAACACAACTTTTGTATTATTATTGCACTTGTAAATATTTATTTTTACTATAAAAACCCCATGAAGTCAAGAGAAATTTTCACCACAAAAATATTTATTCATAGACATGGTCAGAGAGAATCAAGACAAAGAGAGAAAGAAACATAGGAAAAGGGTTTTCATATGTATTATTTTACAACTTTTCAATAAACGAGGTAAGATATTTTTGTGCAAGTGGTTTAATTTTTTAAACTTTTATATTCGGTAATTTATGCATGATTTGTCAGTGAACTTTCGGATTCTTTATTAAGAGAGATGAAATCCTTCGAAAATTTAAGATGACCTAAGATGGGTGTGCCGCTTTGTCACCAATATGCTTTATAAGAAAAGAGTGGTATGAAGTTTTTATTTTATTGTTATATAATTGTATATGGAAATAGTACTATCTTATTGGGTATTTTTTAATACTCACTCTTACAAAAAAATTTACATGTTAGTTTGAGTCGATTCAAACTATAGTAGTATAGTGATGCGGACTGCCACATGATTTGAAGAAATAAAAACATTATTTTTTTTAACTCCTCGTTTATTATTTAGTTTTATTTATTCAAAGACACATTTATTAATTAGTTAACTAATTATGTTTAATTATTATTTTTTTTAGAAACTGAAATTCCATGTTTTAGTTGATATTTATTGTTGAAAATAAAGTTATATTTTTACTTGTATCGTTACCGCTTTTTACGTAAAGAATATTAAATTTTTGGTAACACTCCAATGTCTATGAAATTTTGGGGTGTTACAATATAGACATGGGAGAAATTAATATGAATGAAAAGCATCTCAGTGAAGATACACAATTTCCCCAAATAGACAAGAATAAAATTGTCAACGTGTGCAGATTAGACTTGATCATTATTGTTCAATTTTCATAAACCTCTTCAAAAAGAGTGAAAACGATGCCAAAACAAGCACTGTCCAGAAAAAGTTATGTCAGCGATTGAATAAGAAATAAAATTAAAGCTACAAAATCATATAATCAACACTTCGATCAATAAGACAGAGATCGAGGAAACCATGTATAAAGGTGTGCAACTGCACTCTTTCAGCTAAACTAGGAAAACACTCTTTAAATGCTTGAATGCTATATCAAGAGCTAAAAATCATGTTAAATTATTCTAATTACTAATAATATAATGGACTACAACTTTCCTCATGCAGTATTACATATAGAACCCAATTCTTGCATACCTCGCTTTTGCATTTGAGTTTGTAAATTGGTTCCCTGAATGATGAAACAAAACTGTTGTTGATTCTGATCTACACAAAAGACACAGCCAATCAGCTACAAGTAGGATAGTAGAAATTGTGAAACCAGGATGCCAATTACATACCTGTGCATGATGAAGATCAGGCTCAATGTGCCTTCTGAAGAGCGGGAAAATGCTGTCAATTAGGAGGTCTAGTGAACAAGACTCTCCAATATCATATTGAACTTTGGAAAGTAGACTAAAGTGAACACCACCAACCTGATTCCCCATAAATGTGAGACAAAAGTCCCCCCAACACATCAAAGTAAATATTTGATGAGAGATCAAATAATATTTATGGAAGAAAAAAATCTAAACCTATTTATACCCCCTTGAGGAGAAAAATGTACTCGAAAACATAAAACAATTGATATAAAAGATTACCACTGCAACTCGTATGTCTAGCAAAGACCGTAGTTTTGCATGTAAAGCAAAAGTTCCATCAACTATCACCTACAAGCAAAACGTGGAGTATGAAACTTAAAAGAGTTTAAGCAGTGCAACCAAAAAGGAAATTCAAGCATTCTTACCACCCCAGATGAAATACTTTTTATTGCTTGTGAACCAACACGTTTTCTTCCTTGAAAATCGAACACTGGGGTCAATGTATCTCTTCCATTTATCAAATCCTATTTAAAAAAAGAACTTTAGTTCTGAAACGCATAATATACAAGTTTAAACAGCATAAACATTGCATAACTCAATTGTTCTGCCAGTCAATTAGTTCTTCATAAACCAAACTAATGTTTACTTGAACTATCTATTGACAAGTCCATAGGCATCATGGATTCAGAGCAAAACATTCAACAATTCCTTTAAATATGCTTGTCTCTTTCTGGGCGTAGACTAATAAATTTGATGTAGGTCAATCCAAACCGAAGAAAAAAATCTTAGCTTCATTACAATGAACATGAAAGAGAATGGAGTACCTCAAGATTCTGGATAAGAAGATCAAAATCAATTAACTCCAAATCATTGCCATCGTCAACTCCAGTGCGATAGTTCTCCATTGAGATAACAATGCAACCAATTACAGATGCTACTTTTTCAGCTAAGCTTCAAGAACCATTAAAATGCACTTTTTTAAGATAATGCTGAATTAAGCTTCTATAAAAGTCCACCAGTAATTCCCACTGAATTAACAAATTGAACACGCGTGTACAAGATACTTACCTTGATTTACCTGACCCACTCGGGCCTCCTATTCCAACTGTTACTACGCCCTCTTTCTTTGATCTAAGCTCTTGAATCGATTTCACCAACAAGTAATATCCGTGATCAAAAGACTGCGAAATCCAAAACTCATAATGCTTAGACAACCGGAATTAATTGCCCGAAATGTACCCAAACTTCAAATCTGAATTTCTGAATACCAACTGAAATATTGGCTTTTTTTTTTTTGGGTAGTATACAAAATTTGCAAATCAACTCAATTTATTTTAACATCGAAGTCAAACAGGATTCAGATAACCATCAATTAATACTAGGCTATTTATGACGGTTCTTATCCACTGAACAAAGAAACAAGAAATTCAGCAAACAAAAAAAAAGCATACCACGTGTAGAGGAAGGGATTGGAGAATGGAGGAAGAAGAAGAGGAAGTGGAAGGCTGCTGTTGGTAGAAATCGCGCCCACCTTCTTGAAAGACCCGCTGAACCACTTCATCATCCATTAATTCGCTTTGAACTAAACTGAAACTGCAATTTGCTTTTTGACAATTACAAACTATGATTTTGTGGGTTGGTGATAAAATTCAATCTTGATGAAGAGTGAAATATTTCAAGACGGAATCTTTATCTTGCTTTCTAGTTCTGCATACATCAGGCGTAAGGATAAACTATTGATTTGAGGGTTTTTTTTAATTGAGAGTGCCCAATAGACGGCATTGGGCACTCTTTACTAGCACTTTGCTGTTGTTGACAGCATTTCGCGAAAGGGAGAATCCGGGACTGGGAGAAGGCAATAAAAAGAGAGAGGGAAAAAGAATGGATTTTTGCAAGAAAATAAAAGGCATAGAGCAAATTTCAGAAAGGTCAACTATAAATTTTGATTTCAAATTTATGAATTGATTTCTTGAGTTGAATTCTATGTAATTTTTAACATTTTATATTTAGATTTCATGAATTTAACTAAAATCTATGAAAAATCAAATACAGAAATTCCTAAAGAGTTTGTTTTTATATTTATGGTCTCGAAATCACAAAAATCAATTAAAATCCTTCCAAATGATAAAATTTCTATAACTTCACGAATTATTGACTTCAAGTTGGGGTACCTAGATTGTAACGCCTCATTTTCAAGTTCCTATGGAAAGGGTGCCACGTGGAAAGTCAAAAAGAAAGTCAAATAAGACCCATGGGGTCAAAATATGAAGAAATCAAACAAAATCGAGATCGTTGCATTGCAAAATCGAAGTCCATGCTGAGGCATTACATCAAAGACGAGGTCCATACTGAGGCCGAGGTCCATGTTTAGGCGGACGTACTGCCTCAAGGCCGAGGTCCATGCTAAGGCCAAGGTCCACTGTTGAGGCACTGCTTCAAAGACGAAGCACTACAATCTTAGGCTGAATCACTGTCTAAGGAAACAAAGAAAGAAGGTGAAACTCTCCACTTAGAAAATCATCTCAAAGATCCCTCCGAATCTCTCAACTCTTCCGAAATTCATGAAGCCGACATTGTCTCTTGTGATAGATTTGAAGATCTTTTAAAAGTGATTGATGTGACGTCTATACATAAAGTTTCGTTAGTGTGTCAGTCTATTATATAAAGCGGCTGACCACTTATCAATGCATTAATTGCATAAATGGACAATGATGTGACGTCCCAACAAAAGGGATGATGCCACGTGATTCTGAACCAATGGTCACCACATTGATCAAGACGGTATAAATAAGCTCTCTTTGTAAAGAAAAAGAGACTCCTTTACAATTAAGAAATCAAACACATACCTACGAAAAATTCATGAGAAATTTATAAGGAAACACTTAGCAAGTTTTTCATCAACATTTATTTATATATTTGTTGAATACAAATTTTAATA
>CAIGRL010041024.1:0-11826 GCA_903798325.1 Fraxinus xanthoxyloides
ATTGAACTCACACCATAATGGGGTAATTATAGCAGACTGATGCTAATCAATTACCGAAATTATAGCTTAACAAATAAACTCCTAAATTACATGAACAATACCATGCTAATAATGGCCACTAAACCCTAAATTAAAGGACACAGATTTTGACATATCATAATTAATTAAGACACCAAACAGGAAGAATTTCCTCCTATTTTATTGCAGAATCTTTTGGCACATCATTTGCCATGCAATGTCCTTTCTCCAAGCATGTTTCCTTCCTCTGCATGGTTCCTTATCTCCACCTGCATGACTTGTACTAACTTTCCTCTTTGTTTCTCCTTCAACTTTAGTCTCCTAGCTCGGTTGTACGCATTTTTGAGTGCTTGGCCTTGATTCTCATCAGACTGTTGAAGTGGTCGATAACAATTAGTAACAAAATTTCAAAAACAAGATTTAGCATATAGATTATTACGTGTTGTATTTCCTACTAATTACTGCGTAAGTTAATGAACCTGCAAGCTTTCAATCTTCAGATTCATTTTGAGCAATTGTTCCTTCCTTCTTAATTTATAAGCTTCTAACCTTTAGATTTTTTTTGATATTCTTCAAGACGTACCAAGTTGCACTTGATGCGAAGACATCAAAAATCAAGATCACCAATTACCGAAATCCAATTTTCAAGAACTCGTAACTCGTAAGAGTTGTGAATATATAGAACACTTCAGTTGTAGAAATTTCTTTTATTTCATAAACGCATTATATCTATTTTATAGATTTAAAAAACATTGTGAAATTCATGAACCTAATTATTTACACAGTTAAGTTCCCATCTACTGGGTTTTGATACCCAATGAATCTTAAGCTATGATGTAAACATTGGATTAAATTGTTACCAACAACCAAGTTCAAAGGCCCAACCCTAAAACAACGTGGGCCCTGGAAGTAATTTAAACAATTAATATTGCTCATAACCCATATATATTACCTCTAGGATGACTTTGAATCTTGGCCCATTTAACTACTTTTATTGGTCCAACTAAAGCCTAACCTAGCCTATATATACAGTGTCCTTGTCCTAGTTGTTTTGTGTGTGATTTGTGTATGTTAGAAAACGAAAAATCGGCGGCTTGCTTGGAGAGAATAAACTAGTGGCTTTCTTTGTGTTTTGGTCTCCATCTTGTGTTTCTTTCATTATTTTTCTCGTGTCTTTGTGGCTTACAAATTATCACTATTGTGTTGTGTGTGAGATTGAGGAGCAACCGATGTGAATATATTGGTTGTGAGCTGGAGTCGTTTGGATTGATTGTTTGGTAGAGAAATGTGACATGGAATTAAGCCCAAAAAACACCCTTTTTACGACCCTTGGAGTGAGCTTCCATGACAATTGGTATCAGAGCTTCAAGGTGGTGGATTTGGCTCTAAAAATTGACCAAAAAACGACGTGAAAGATGGCTGAAATGAAGGCAAAAATAGATCGTAAAACTATCCAAAAACTGCCCAAAGTCCGAGGCTATTTTCGTGATTTCGACCGATCCAGATGGAGTTTGGCAAAACGGAGACTGTCGGCTTAACGTACAGGTGGAGGAGCTCTTAGGTGGCCAGTGCATTAGATGATCGATGATGCGTGGCAGAGGAGCGTGACAACCACGCATAGAACTCTGTCAGGCGCGTGAAGGCGTGTATAGCATCTTCTAGCAGAGATCTCTTGAGGCAGTTTGTTGCTGACATTTTTCTGACATTGTGGTGTAGTTAGTTTTCTATTTTAGGTTATATAGAGAAGTTTGGATGATTGTGTTCTTCGCGTGTTCGGGATTCGATTGTGGTTGATTGATTCTTGCGATTGTTGGAGGCTTTAGGACGAATAATGGTGGTCCTAAAATGAAAAATCTATATTTCTCAATATTTACGGACCTTCAGATGTGGTCCGCTCTGTATCGTGTTCTTTCCTTTTTGTTATTGCAGTTAAGACTATTATATAGTATAATCATTTATTTTTCGCATTAAAAGTCATCATGTAGGGTCGACGTTAAGTTTGGTTACCATGAAGGGTAACTATTACCTGTTGCTCGACTTATGAACTTCTTGTTAATTATTTACCTTGAGTTCTTTGTGAATTTTTCATCAATTACTTTTCATCATTAGAATTGCTCGTGAACTTAGGAAGTTTTTTTGCTCGACAATTCTGTGTGAATTGTGCTTGTACCTTGCTTGTAGTCCTCGTTGGTTGCATTTTATGTTTTGTGCAATTTTGTAAAAATAAAAACATGTTTTGAGTTGTGATGTTTTAATGAAAAATGTGATTTTTCAATTTGGCAAAACGAAAAGATTTTTCATAAAACTTTTGATGGCAAATGTAGGTTTAAGGCAAGTAAGAAAAATAAAATGTGTTTTAACTGTGATAAATTTGTACATGGTGAAATAGGTTGTCCAAAAATGATAATAAAAGGAAAGATAAGATGAGAAACAAGGCGAATGTGATTATAGGGTCGAGTGATGACCCTAGTGAGATTTATTAAAAGTAAACCTAATTACTGCATGTGCATCCATGTGCAATCATTTCTATATGTGTGTGATTGCTTAATTCTATTGCACGATTATATGTACATTTCAATGTGTTTTATATGTGCATTTGGATGAATTTTGAGAGCAATTTAATTACTAGGTGTAATTGTTTGAATGCATAGTGGGTTAAGATGCATTAGCAATGTGTTGTATGTCCTTTGGTGAGATAGAGTATAGATGCCTAGAGGTATATTGGTGGTTTGTACCGGGGATGTGAAGTGACATTAGGATCATGAGTGGAAAGGTGATTAAATGTTGGAATCCTTTATCTGTAAAGAGATCCTGATCAGGTGGAGTGTAAGAGAGACATTTCTATCACTTCTGTTAGGTGGAGACCTATTATCCATTTTGGTTGGGAGAATTGATTTGGTGATAGATGATTATCCTAAAAACTTAGGATCTATAGAGATCTAGTCAGGCATGGGTTGAGTGATCAGTCTAGTGAGCATGGTGGGCGATGATGTGAGATATGTGTTCTCGATGTGTGAGCAACCGGGATGTGATAGAATAAGTGGGGTGAGATCTTTTCATGGGGTCATTTAAGCATTTGTTGCATACGTATTTATCGATTGATTCATTAATTGTTGTTCTGCATGAACATTTCTCTTTTGAAAAGATCTAGGTTATCATATATGATATCTCCATCGTATGTTTATTTGATTTTGATTGATTACTGTGATTATCTACTTTTATTTGAGTATTTGTTTGTGGTCTTAGCCCTAGTAAGTACATGGAGTAGGTATGATACGTGTTTCGGGCCCAAGACATGAGGTAAGGTCTGTGATTCCAATTTTATTGGTTTCCTTGATTATGCAAGCGTTAACTTTGTGTTTTCATTGCTTGCAGATTGATTGGATATCAATGTGGAGATTTGTTAAGATTTGATACCCAATGAATCTCGGGCTATGATGTAAATGTTGGATTAAATTGTTAACAACAACCAAGTCCAAAAGCCCAACCTGAAATCATTTGAAGCAATTTAAACAATTAATGTTGCTCATGAATTATATATATTAACTCTTGGATGACTTTGAATCTTGGCTCATTCAATCTTTTTTATTAGTCAAACTAAAGGATAACCTAGCCTATATATACGGTGTCTTTGCCCTAGCCGTTTTGTGTGTGATTTGTGTATGTTAGAAGGAGAAAAATCTGCAGCTTGCTTGGCGAGAAAAAAATCGGTGGCTTTCTTTGCGTTTTCGCTTCCATATCGTGTTTCTTCCATTGTTTTTCTCTTGCCTTTCTGACCTTCAAATCATCACCATTATCTTGTCATTTGTGAGTGAGATTGAAGAGAAACCGAGGTGAATTATTGGTTGTGAGTTGGAGTCGTTTGGATTAGTTGTTTGGTAGAGAAAGATAGCGTGAAATTGAGTCCGAAAATACCATTTTGACGACCCTTGGAGCGAGCTTCCGCGACACCATCTTTATTTGAAGTTGCCAATGGACCTAATCAAACCTTTACAATTCAAGTTCCGATAAGTCAGCTCAATATCTCCAATCCAAACTATTTAGTTAAATAATCAATCTGGACTTATTCTTATTAAAGGCACATCACTATGCTTTCGAGTTATATATCATGTAATTATATCCTCGTGACTTTCTATTTATATGTCTCATCAACATTAGATATCGAATAACCAGGGCTGAAACGACTATTTTACCCTTTTTAATTATTTTTCCACTTAAGATATTATTTTCTTATATTCTTCACGAACACATTGCAAAATACATTCAACATCCTAAAATATTGAGCTCAAATTTACAATAATCAGAAAAAAAAAATACTCAAGTGAGTTCATTAAATGTATAAGCAGTGTATTTCGACGTGAATATGTGTTCACTACTTCGTTTGCTTACAGCTCCCAACATATCAAAATGTTTGACCTTTTAATTAGATCTCAATCATTGGCACATCAAAGATCTTAGAATTCAATAATAGCAACTACTAATCCTTTACGAATTCACAAAATAGTACAAAGTCTAATTTCTATGCATCGTCATGTTGTAGACTTTAACGCTATCCATTGTTCATGTTCAATACATTCTGAGGCATACTTAGCGTACTAATGTCACTATTGTCGAGAATCTCTCTTTACGATCAAGACAAATTGCGTAACCTAGATGACCCTACGACCTTATTAGAACAAAGTGCTAACCTTTGCTCACTTGTGTAAGACAATTAATTCATGATTGGTATACAAATGATGCTTGTCTATGCTTCTCAACGAAAGCTCCCAATTTGTATGCCATATATCAATCGAAAGAACTCGATCACATGGTCAATAAATGCAATAATTTGCTTAAGATAAATAAATAACAAGTACAAAAAAATATTTTGCAATTACAATAAAGTTCCAATAATTTTTGACGCCTATCCCAAATGTCACTCAATTTTTATGAGCTATTTGCTTTGTTATCGGGATTGTTGCTATTGCGTCATCAATTTTTGCTGTGTAAACTCTTGTTCTCTCAATGTTGGTCAAGCACCTATTTGAGCCCCATTTGTTTTGCTAAGAGTGCATTTTGAAATCATAGATTGATTGAGAATGTATGGTTAAAATATAAGGAAAAGTTTTTAGTTTGCGTATAATATTTTTTCATTGAAGAATGTGAGGTTAGAACGAAGAGAAAGAAAATTGTATTTTGAAATAATGAGGATCAAACAAGCACTAAAAGTTGTGATTAAGGTGAATTACGATTAGACAATTTTTACTCTTTGTTGGAGAGGTTTTCACATTAAGAAGTGCTTGCGTTCAATGTCCACGTTGATATGGACAATTTCTTTACAACGATTGTTTCATTTTAAGTTAGCATATCAAGAAAGAATTTCCTGTTTCCAGGGACTCAAAGAAAGCACAATTGGGGGAATAAATATGTAACAATCAATTCGATACCAAAACGGTGAATTAAGCCCCTCATCATTTCAAGATGTCTTGTTAGAATCAAAAGGTCCTAGAACATAAGGAGATTTTTACTTGTTGGTGTCCATTAGGAGATTTGTGGACTTTTGTTGCTTTCTGCTATTTCTGTTAGCCAATTTCAGTAGTGAGATCTGGGTTATTCTATATGATATCTCCATTGCATGTTTAATTACTATGATTATCTACTTCTATTTGGGTATTTGTTTGTGGCCTTAATCTTAGTAAGTGCATGAAGCAGGTATGATACATGTTTCGGATTCGAAAGATGAGGTAAGGTTTCTAATTCCAATTTTATTGGTTGGTTTAGTTATGCAAGTGTTAACTTAGTGTTTTGATTGCTTGCAGATTCATTGGATATCAAGGTAGAAATTTGTTGGGTTTTGCTACTGTTAGGTATTTGATGTAATTAGCAAATCTATGAACAAAATGGACTAAAATTAATATGTTGTAAAAGTCAAGGAGTTAGTTGCAATTAGTTGAATTTGTGATATATTAAGTTTAGGGTTCGAGAATGGAAAAGAAGGAAAAATGACGCCGAAATTTCGCTAGCATATCGCCAAAACATGACTCGAGCGTCAGAAACAGAGATTACGTCGCTCATCTGTCACCTTGCCTTCACTCGAGCGACAACCTATCGCTCGATTGTTGCCCAGCCCTTGGTTGAGTGATGGTGTCATCTGAAAAATTTTAATTCACGTTTTTACAGCTTTTTTTGGCCCATTCAATCCCAAACCTAAACTATAAATATAAATGCCACATAACATTTTTTCTAAGGTTGATCAATGAGCAAACACATAGCTTTCATATTCTCTTCATCAATTATCATTCAACATCCATATTGTGATCTATTCTTGGCAGTGAACTTCCTACATATCTGTCACAGTTCTGAAGATCGAAGGAAGGTAAATGGAGTTCTAGTTGGAGAAAAATGCGGAGCTCTTCATTGATCCAAATGAGATAGACGAATTGATAAAGTCGAAAGTTGCTACACGATCACACATTCTAAGAGGGCTTTGAAAATTAAAGCTAGGAGTCGGTGCAAGAGCACAAAATCCAAGAGAGCTGTGATAATTGCAGTCAGGAGGTCAAAAAGTTCGTGTCGTTGTCATGTCTGACAGACTATAAGTTCAATCGTTTATAGTGGATTTTGACTCGCAAAGTGCGTGGAGTTTTTATCCATTTGTGATTTCTCCATGATCATATCATATGTTATTTACTGCTTTTGTTACTACTTTTATATTCTGTGGTATTCAAATATAGGATAATTGAACTTATTGTATAACCATCTAGAGATAATTAATTAGTGACTTGTTGCTAGTTAATTATAATTTTTAAATTCTGCATTTACACTTGTTCACCCTTTCTAGGTGTAGTTTGAGTCGAATCTCATTATTTAATATACCCAATGAATTATGGGCTATGATTTAAATGTTGGATTAAATTATTATCCAAAAGCCCAACCTGAAAACAATGTGGGCCATTGAAAGTAACATAAACAATTAATGTTGCTCATGACTCATATATAATGCCTCTTGGATGACTTTGAATTCTGGCCCGTTTAAACTCTTTTATTAGTCAAACAAAATCATAACCTAGCCTATATATGCGGTGTATTTGCTCTAGCCGTTTTGTGTGTGATTTGTTATGTTAGAAGGAGAAAAATCGACAGCTTGCATGGAGAGAAAAAATCGGTGGCTTTCTTTGTGTTTTTTCTTCCATCTCGTGTTTCTTCCATTATTTTTCTTGTGCCTTTGTGACCTACAAATCATCACCATTATCTTGTCATTTGTGGGTGAGATTGAGGAGCAACCGAGGTAAATATATTGGTTGTAAGTTGGAGTCGTTTCGTTGGTTGTTTGGTAGAAAAAGGTAACGTGAAACTGAATCCGAAAACACCACTTTGAAGATCCTTGGAGCGAGCTTTCGCTACACCATCTTTATTTGAAGTTTCCAAGGGAACAATCGAACCTATATAATTTAAGTTCCGATAAGTGGGCTCAATATCTACGAT
The DNA here is from genome assembly GCA_903798325.1 of Fraxinus xanthoxyloides. Lineage (NCBI taxonomy): Eukaryota > Viridiplantae > Streptophyta > Magnoliopsida > Lamiales > Oleaceae > Fraxinus > Fraxinus xanthoxyloides. The sequence continues at coordinate 7,483 of CAIGRL010041024.1, forward strand.
CCAAACTATTCAGTCGAATTATCAATTGGACTTATTCTTATTAAAGGCACACGACTATGCTTTCGAATTATATATCATGTAATTATATCCGCAAGACTTTCTATTTATATGTCTCATCAACATTGGATATTGAATAACTAGGGCCGAAATGACTATTTTGCCCTTATGAATTACAACTGTTTTACCCTTTTTAGATATTTTCCCACTTAAGATATTATTTTCTTCCATATATTCTTCACGAACATATTACGACATACATTCAGCATTCTGAAATACTGAGCTCATACTTACAATAATCAAAAAAATAAATACTCAAGCGAATTGCGACGTGAATATGTGTTCACTACTTCATTTGCTTAAGGCTACCAACCTATCAAAATGTTTGACTTTTTAATTAGATCTCAATCATTGGCACATCAAAGATCTTAGAACTCAAGAATAGCTACTACTAATCCTTTACGAATTCACAAAGTAGTACAATGTCTAATTTCTAGGTATGGTTATGTTGTAGAATTTAACGCTATCAATTGTTCATGTTCAATACATTCCAAGGCATACTTAGCGTATTAATGTCACTATTGTTGAGAATCCCTCTTTACGATCAAGACAAATCGCATACCCTAGTTGACAAATTAGATGACCCTACGACCTTATTAGAACAAAGTGCTAACCTTTGCTCACTTGTGTAAGACAATTAATTCATGATTGATATAGAAATAATGCTTGTCTATGCTTCTCAACGAAAGCTCCCAATATATTGATTGAAAGAACTCGATCACATGGTCAATAAATGCAATAATTTGCTTAAGACAAATAAATAACAAGTGCAAAAAATCGTTTGGCAATTACAATAAAGTTCTAATAATTTTGGACGCATATCCCAAATGTCACTCAATTCTTATGAGCTATTTCCTTTGTTCTCGGGATTGTTGCTATTGTGTCATCAATTTTTACTATGTGACTCTTGTATTCTCAATGCTGATTAAGCCCTTATTTGAGCCCCTTTTTTGTTTTTGGCTAAGAATGCATTTTGAAATCAAAGATTGATCGAGAATGTATGGTGAAAATATGAGAAAAAGTTTTGAGTTTGCATATAATATTATTTAATTGAAGAATGTTTGGTTAGAAAGAAGAGAAAGAAAAACGTATTTTCAAAATATTGAGGATCAAAAAAGCACTAAAAGTTGTGATTAAGGTGAATTACGATTAGACAATTTTTACTCTTTGCATTGGAGAGGTTTTTGCATTAAGAAGTGTTTGTGTTCAATGTGCATGTTGATATGGAGAATTTTCTATACAACGATTATTTCCTTTACAACGATTATTTCCTTTTAAGTTAGCATAACAAGAAAGAATTGCTTGTTTACAGGGACTCAGAGAAAGCACAATTGGGGGAATAAATATGCAACAATCAATTTCATACATAAACGGTGAATTAAGCCCCTCATCATTTCAAGATGGCTTGTTAGAATCAAAAGGTTCTAGAGTATAAGGCGATTTTTACTTGTGGTGTCAATTAGGAGGCTGTGTATTTTTGTTGCTTTATGCTCTTTTTGTCAGCCAATTCCAGCAATGGGTATTGAGTGATTTATTTAGGTTTCCACATAAGTCCTAGTTTTACTCACTTTCGTTGCCTAGAAATCTTGGGCAAGGAATTCATGATGCCATGTAAGGAATGAAGACATCACTATTATTGAGATTGGGAACGAGCAAGATGGCCATTTCTGTCCATCTACGTTGAGAAATGATAAGAGGCGAGGAGAGAGATAGAGAGAGAGAGAGAGAGAGAGAGAGAGAGAGATTGCATGAATTCTAGCGCGAGCCACTCACCTCATCAAATAGCGGCTTTGCTCATTCCACGAGCTCGTTGGTGGGCAAATCAAGACAACTCGTGAGCCATTTCACAACAACCTTCTTAGTCTTACTAGTTTGACCAATAATAGTCATAAATGGAGGGTCAACATTAGCAATGGAAGCAGAGATATCCTAATCATGCATTGGTCAAAATAGTACCCTCTGTGCCTACACTTGGAGCAAGAGTAGGTAGCTTTTCATATATTACAGTTAGACAAAACATGTGGTTCTTATCACGTTCAGTCCATACAGACCACACCATGTTTCACGGGTTGCCTTTCTTCTTAGCACAGAAAGGAACACCGTGTGGCAGTAGTCTGCTCGGCTAGACTACTTCCTCCTTTCTCGGGACAAAAACAGATTTGATTACAATTTTAAGAAAGTTTGAAACACGAAATCGAAATGCAATGAAAATAACTTGTTCATTGATTACTACAAAACTGGAAATTACAATTTATGAAAGCAGGAAATTACAATGGTTAGTGCAGGGGACGAATGCTAGAAAGTTTGAAAATGTTTGAAAGACTAATACCCCCTATAATATAATAGACTTCNTTAGCACAGAAAGGAACACCGTGCAACAGTAGTCTGTTCCATTAGACTACCTTCCGCCTTCTCTCGGTCGTTTCGGGTCTAAAGAAAATTTGATTACAATTTGAAGAAAACTTGCAACATAAAATTGAAATACATTAAATGTAAATTGATCTTTGATTGCTTGAAAATTAGAAATTACAATAGATGAGAGCAGGAAATTACAATAGCAAGGGCAGGGGGCGAACACCAAAAGTTTGAAAGACTAATACCCTATATAATAGCATTCAGAACAAAAAATCAAGTGACGGAGTAGACATTTAAATGTCATAGAATCATACTAAACTTTTCTAATTTATAAATATTTTACAATTTAAATAAACTATTACAATGGAAATGAAATTATAACTCAAATTTGAACTAATATTTACAATGTGCGGCCGAAATTAGGTAAATTGCGGCTGCGATAGGGACATTCTCCCCATTTATTTTGGCAATGTCCTTGGAGCCATCAATAAATGATATGCTAAAGCTAATAGTTTGAAGGCTTAAGGTCTTTTCCAAGTCCCCAAGTATTCTACTCGTTGTTGCATCCGCTCCATTTCACCAAGTACTCTTGAAGACTGATGTGATCCCAATGAGGCATCGAGCGGCCAAAGGATCGAAGTGCATTAAGGAAGAGTCAAGGTCGAGCTCGGGAAGAGTCGAGGTTCGAATCAAGTCAAAGAAGCCACACAATCGTGTAATAGAGCTATAGAGTCCAAAATGTTGGAGTTGACCAGCCATTAGACAAGTCTCGTGAAGGAACCGAGGGCCGAGATTGATTGGAAAGCGATCGAAACAAGAAGCCAAAACAGAGGCAAAGTTGAAGAACCATGCGGCCGCATAGCTAGCAACCGAAAGTTGCATGGGCAAATTGGTTTTACCCATGCGGCCACATGGGCCAATTTTCTATCGAGAATTTTCAATTTTTATTTAATTTCGTAGTTTGATTCAATTACCTTCCTTTAGTATATTTTAGCATATTTTGGGCCCAATTTCGTGGCAAATAGGGTTTCCTTAGTTTTCATATAAATACTTTGCATTATTTCATTGTAAAAAAACATTAGATATTATTTTGAGATTGAATACAAATTTGGTGAGATTTATTCCTCTAATGTTCTTTTTAGTTTAAAGATCTAATTGAACTTATCAAAATGAGTTCACAATCCTTTTATGGCATTCCCACTTTATGGTTTTTGTTCCGGGTAATCAATGGGTCAGATTTCTTATGCGTAATCTCGGTTCTTGATACAGGTTCAACAACGGGTCGGGTTTATCTTTGCGCAACGTGATTTTTAGCTTTCTTGGGTTGGTTCCATCTTGTTCGTGGGTTCCCAAGATCAATTCTTGGTTAGGTTCACATCAAAGACGTTTCTTAGAATCTCGAGTAGTTCAATGGTCAAGAATATCTTCAAAACCCTTCTTTTCGGATCTTTTCAATTCAAGCACAGGCCGCTTCAGATCTACCTTATCTTGCTGACAAATAAGACAAGTTTTCACATAACTTGTAATGTCGTCCCACATTTGAGACTGGTAGTATACGCATTGTAGTATTGCAGAAGTGCACTTCTTTTCGGGATGCCCTACCCAAATTGTGTCGTGGCATTCTATGATTAGCAACTTCCTCAATTCTCTACCCTTAGGGACATATAGGCAATCTCCCTATTAGACCCCCATTGATTACACGAAATATTTACGTGGCGTTGTAGTGTAGTTTTGCGGTGTCGTATCCACAGGGAGATGGAAAAGTTGTCAAAGGTTCCAAAATGGGTGAATTATGCTCTTAAATTTGTTGAAGAGTTGAATTGTAGATCAATTAAATTAATATCTAAAAAATGTATAAAAATAAGTGATTTAAGATAGTGAAGCATCGAAATTCCCTTATTTGGATCAGATCATTCAACATCGTTTATTCAA
>CAIGRL010041100.1:0-10057 GCA_903798325.1 Fraxinus xanthoxyloides
GCGTGTCAAAGATGTGCAGACAGTGGAGTTCTAGGAGTAGGTAAATGGAGCATGAATGCTTTCACTTAATTTAAAGTGGTGGTCTATTCTCTAACAGTATATGTAATAGATAGTTCAACAATTTCTACCTCTTTGGTATAGAAATGCAACCAAAGGCAAAACTGGTTGCAGAATCTAACATTTTCTGGGTCATAGGGTTGGCAGCTGTTTAAAGACTAAATATCTGTAGTTGTGTAAGTTCAACATTTTTTGATCCAGCAAGCTAACATTCATTTTGTATTTGAATTCTTGTTTCGTCCTACAGTTCCTGGTGTTATTGGATGTCTTCAAGCGTTGGAAGCTATAAAGGTCGCCACTGCTGTTGGGGAGCCACTTTCAAGGAGAATGCTTCTCTTTGATGCACTTTCGACCCAAATTCGTGTAGTATGTTCGATGTTCAATTCTTCTATATTTCCTTCAGTTTTTAAAATAAACATTGGACTCGACTTTTAGCAAAAGGAGCAGATAGTTTCTTAAAGATTTTCAGGCTTATTACTATTTAAGATTAAGATAACTGTAAAGCAAAGCATTGTGTTCCATCAATTTTATTACTGGGATGTCGATATATGAATATGGAGCTTGGTAGGATAATTAGATGTCTATGACATGATTTGTAAGCTAACTAACGTAGAACAGTTTGGAGCTTATCTCCATTGTCTCTCACATTTTCATTGTGTTCGTTAATTTGAAGGGGTCGTCAGGCATTTTTATCCATCTTATATGGTAATGATTTGGTGCTATTATATTCCTTAGGTCAAAATTAGAGGGAGATCATTGCATTGTGAAGCCTGTGGAGAAAATGCTATAATGACAGCACAGCAATTTCGTAATTTTGATTACGAAAAGTTTACCCAATCTCCATTATCCACGGTGTGTATTTCCTCTTTTGGATTATTCCTGTACACTTATACAAGCATTTCAAGCTAACTGACATGACAGGCACAACAATAATTCTTTCAGAGCCTGAAATTTCATAAAAAAAATCTCTTTTGTATATATCATTACTCTGCTTCTTGATGAAATGGCCATATTCTGTTTCGATATTTTGCACGTTATTGAAAAAGTTAATATAAACAAGCAAGAAACCGCGAATCTCGTTTGGTTTAATCATTAATGTGCTTTGATTTTCGAAACTGTTGCAGTCTCCATTGAATTTGAACCTGCTTTCAGAAGATGCTAGAATAACGAGTAAGGAGTACAACGAGATAATCGTGAAAGGCGAAGCGCATGTATTAGTCGACGTGCGGCCATCACATCACTTCAAGATTGTTTCGCTTCCAAATTCGATTAACATTCCTCTTGGAAATTTGGAGGGGAGGTTATCCGAAATTTCCACATCCCTGGAGGAGGAGGGAGGAAACAAGAGTGTTGATACCAGTCAAGGTGCTTCTTTATACGTTATCTGTAGAAGAGGCAACGATTCGCAGAGGGCAGTAGAATTCCTCCACGAGGCGGGTTTTACTACAGCAAAAGATATTATTGGTGGCATCGAGTCGTGGGCTCAAGACGTCGATCCAAAGTTTCCTATTTATTAGTATGTTGGTTGCCCTTTACTCAGTTGAACGTGAAGGCGATTATCGATACTTTCATGTACTACTTCCTAGGTTTCGACCGGTGAGCGAGCAAATTATACTCCACAGATTTTGAACAATTCTTCATAGCCAACATGTGTCCAATTGTTTTGTTACAGAATTAAACCAGAATGTATTATCACAGGTCATAATTTCATCTAATGCTGCGTAGTAAACATGCACGCACGTACATTTCAGAATCCAATAATTGATTCTACTATTCTTGATAGAATATCTAGTCCGGGAAATGTGCTTGGATTTTTCTGAAGTTACTAGTAATGGAAATGGTATTTATTTCAAAACCAAGTTACACTAACCGTAGTACGTGGAATGTGCTTCGCTTTTTTGAAGAATGTTGCTGTCAGCCCGTCTCTTCAATAAATTCGCAAGAATTTTCATTCGATCTGCAATAAATTGGCTCCCTACCTAGCTAAGTTTTATCTAACCAGAAGTATACAAGAAACAAAATAATTATAGAACTCCAAAGGAATGAATGAGCAAAACTGTCGAAAACAATTTTAGGGTTTGCTAAAAATTGTTAAGAAATTGTAAAAATCTGTAAGTTAGGGTATGTTTGCCAAACACAACATTTGTGGTTTGCCAATAAGCCACACGAGTATCTCCTACGCTACTTATTTGGCTTATTGTGTAGGACAATTTTTAACTACACAATTGTGTGGTACTCCGTGACTTATAAGTAGTCATAAGCTTATTTGTCAAACATGATTATAATATGAGCTGTCATAGCGTTGAGTCATATTGATTGGACGCGATTATCATTTGTCAATTTAGTTGTGGTTGGTGGTTTTATATATATTAGTGTATTATTCAAATAATTCAGGTTTTAATATTTTTGGCACACTTGAGATTCGCTCGAAGTCTATGAAAACTCTACGTTTAGATATATCATAAAATCATAATCACAAAAATGACCTTAACCGAAATGCATATACATTTATCAGTAGGTGAAATTTTTCTCATTTTCTTTTTTCAACTCACTTACTTTTCGTACCGTTTTAAACGGGACATTCTACCTAGAGAATCCAATATTTAGAATGGATTCATCTCATTATTACAAATGATTTTATATAATCATTAAATGTTTGTAAAGGTGGGGTGACTAGCAACATCTACCCCCCACCCTCACTCCCCAAACGAGTTTTCCGCTTCTCAATATATAATGCTCAATTTCACATTACAAGTTACTAATTATGTCTATGAACAACCAATGTCCTTTGGTTTCAAATAAACATCATGTCTTGGTACTAGGATGGATTCATATTCTTGTCCTTTCACTCGTAAGTTTTGTTTTGATTTTTAATTTGGGGAAACTTGAGGGTTTTTATCCCTCCAAAGAAAAAAATTTAAATTTCGATCATGATAATTAATCATAACGTTATTTTTATCAAAAAAATTATTTTCGAACTCTGAATGAATGAGTTACTCATATAGACATAAAGCAATTTGTACATTCTCCGTATCATCATAAGCATACTTCATATGTTAAGTGTGAGTACAAAAATGAAAAATAAAATAAAATAAAATGAACCGCTCACGTTTGTGAATGCACGAATCAATCGACGCCCCTAGAAATCTATATTACGAAAAATTGTTCTTGGTAATTGATGATGGTTGTTCCTAGACTAAAGTGGAGAAAAGTGGGTGTTCCTTTTTTAAAAAGATTTTCCATATTTTTCCCAATCCTAATCATTTGTATTTTTTTCATTTGTCACTTCATATAAAAAGAATCCTATAATAATAATAATAATTATTATTATATAATAACAATATGACATACATATAGGGCAGCTGAGCTTTATTCTTGCTGCTTTTTTTTGTCAATTACATAATAAACACTTTTGAGAATTTATCAAGAAAATAATATTTTAAAATGTGTGTGAATTTAATTATAGAAACAACCGAGTAATAGGTTGTGTAAAATTAAAACTTTTAGACAAGGAGGTTCAATATTATCTAAATTAAAATGATAAAATAGTGTAATTATTTTCATTCTCAACAACTCACCTTATTTTCTTGAAAAAAAAACAACACAGTCATTCACCTGTTTTGTTTGACATTTTCAAGAATCTATATCTGTCTAAGGGATCTTTTAAGTTGAATTCCATTAATTTGTACAATGTTTTAGGTAGACGTTCGAGGAAATAGAGACTTCTACACTATGGTTTTGGACATATGAGAATTATGTGATGTTTTAATGGAGATTTCGATTGTGCATGTCGTTTGAATGCAACAAGAATGAAAGGTTTGAATCAAATAATTCTATTATTTTTAGAGCAACCAAATACTTTAATGTTATTGTACAAAAATATAAAAATAATTTTATAAAAGAAAATCTAATGCCATCTTACATGAATACATGCACGAGGTCTGATAGCCTCACATCCCTCTTATTGATGGATGTGAATTAGGTTAATGAACATTTGGAGAAAAGAGAATAACGAGGTTGAGCCAATAAGGACGGTTTATTTATTTATTTTGTGCGACAAACACAAATGAATATAAATGAGAAATCGAGGAAAGGAAATAGATTGAGACGAAAAGAAAATAATTGTAGAAAAAAAGTTGGTCTTGTTTTCTTTTCCGAAAAAAAAAATATATTTTGTTGGGACCAATAATTTTGAAAGAATTCTAGTATATTGGTTCAAAAAGTTGTGGGATTAGTCAATATACTAATCAATAGGACATTACTATTCACACAGTAACATCATGTTTATTATATAGTATTAAACACGGTACTCCTCGATAACAAATAAAATTTGAACATTTTTTAACCACGTCCAGTGCGAAACATTCCACAGCTGAACTACAATGGCTAAACAAACAGGCAAAAATGTCAAGAAATTTTAAATACAAATTTGACAGATACATTTAATTGCATGATTGAAATTCTTTAATATTTATTCAAGACAGGTCTATAATCACTTATACATGTTCAAATATACAATAATATGTAGTTTAACTCTTTAATGCAAAAGATCATTTTCAAAGAATCTTTCAGATAATCAAGTCACTTTGATCATAAAGATCAATAATGGAACCCTGATTAAAATAATCAAAGGCTGCAAATGCACCCAAAAAACTTGATTTTTCACTAACCACCTCTCATCAAATGATTCATAAATCTCTTAGGGGCATCTTTTCATGCTCCACTACTTAACCTTTTCCTGTTCATTTTATGTTTTATAAAATTTAAGAATTATTTTTTTAAAGCCCTTAAAAATTCATTGAGTCTAGTCAGAATCTCACCAATGACAACCTGGGATTCCTTTTTTGTTCATGTATATACATAAAAAAAAAAATATGTATGTATAGGCTGTAAATGACTGGTTCCAAGTTCCAGCCTTTGGATTATTCTGTGTAGAGTGAAAATAAGAACAGAAGGTTCAGTTTCTGGTTTGTCTGTGAAACTTACAGGTGCCCACAAAATGTGCCTGAAATTATGATAGACTAGAACAAAAGTTAAATCAATTTATCATTTGTATTAAGACTTTTGAAAGAAAAGAGCCCCACTTATACAGCTGGTTACAACATAAGTAACTATCATAAGCCATAACCACCAGAAAACGCGATTTTAACACTTGAAATTAGCCCAACAGCGTGAAAATCTTGAGAAAGATTGCACTGCATCTTCAAGATTTGACGTAAATGATATGATCGACTAGACAGTATTATACAATATATTTTCCTTCTTTAATCCTGTTTAGTTTAAACCATCAAACATGCCAATAAGCGCGACGTCGACTGCTAAACAAAGAATGGCCATTGAAAGATTAGTTCTCATTTCCACTAAGAATATCTTACATTACATAAGAGTACATATATGGTGCTGTTAAAGACTTTGCACCAGAAATAGGCATATGCTTCTAGGATTATACATTGGCTAATTGAAAAAGCACCCCATAAAAAATTGGAAACATGAATTCAACAATTACAATATCGAAATAGGATGAAACTAAGACGGAAAAAATAATTTTTTCTCGAATTAGCATTTCATCGAATATCTTGTACTAAATTCTCTTTGTATTTACAACAGCCTGTTTCTCCTTTCGGGCATCCAGTAGAACATAAACAAATGGTGATCACAGCTCAACTTTCGTTTGGGATGTTTGATTTGGAACTGCATAAACCAAGTACTTATAAGTGACAAGTTCTATAACACAGGCAACAACATTTTCTGATAATCCTAAACAATATTTAATCCGCTGTAATGTTTTTCGGATTATTTCTTGTCTTTACCATGAAAGTTATCTGAACGAAATGCATTCTCTTTGACAGGATCCTGGCCAAACCCCATCTGAACAATGCTTTGCAAATCATGGCCACTGAATGCTTGGAACTGGAAACAATGAGGTTGATAGAAATATCAGATTATGTAAATTTGTATTTCTGCATAATTTATGGTGTATGTTCGATAAAGAGTACTCAACAGTATAGTGAACAAGATTTTTGAGTTGTTGGAACAATTGATTACCTGAGAAAGACTTTCACCAAACCCATCAACTGAAGACAATTGAATGCCCAGGTTGTGGGCATCTAAAGGGTCCATTGAACATTGATTCAATGGACCCCTGGAAGCATCATGTAGTTGTACATTCTGCTGGAGTTGATGATTGTAGAATGCTGGCGCTGAGGAATCCAAAGGGTACATAGGTTGGGACAGGTTTCCATTTTCTTGAAACATCTGAATGGGCACCAAACAAATCATATTTCAGAAATTCCAAATATTTGGACAACAATAAATTTTGGGTTCAGCTAAATGAATCTCCTCTCTCCACTCCGTTCAGTTCATTACTAGATCTACACGAACATACTCCAAACATTTGAAAAAAGGAAAAATATAGACACCAAGGTAAAATTTACTCACGTCCTTGGAGAGAAGATTTTCCATTTCAAAATCCAGTCTTGGATTTACTGAGGCTAATTTCATAGACAGGAACTGCAGAAAGTTTAGTCCGAAACACCATTAAGCCAACAAAAGTTAAAATCTAAAACAAAAACCTTACAGTACCAGCTTTTTTAATGGATTCTAGTCTACCTCAACTTGGCGTTGCAATGACTGAACATAGTTAATGATTTCATCAAGCATTAGAGCCTTTCCAGTTACCTGAAACAAGACGTTTTTGAAGGAATATTTACTGATGTAATTGATATAGTAATTTAACAAATAAGACATTTTAATTTAGCAAGCAATGCTGCAAACCTTATTGCAGCCTGGTACGAGATCCTGAAGAAGCTTCATTCTTTCGCTGATTTTTTCTCGTCGAACCTAAATCAAAGAACAATTAATTCACGACAAAGTGATCGACAAGAAACTAAGCATTGTCCTGAATAATTGTGGGTCCGGCTAAGTGACTTCACTACTATGTCTAACAGAGAATCTGATCTTATCAACTACCATTACACTATGGCGATCTTATTAAATGATGCAATGAATCATGGAAGAACTTGTCTAAAATGCATACTCGTTCTGCTAAACTATGGCTGTCAGTGGCTTGACCCCTTCTTGCTCTAACATGAATGTAATCCTTTGGTGGCTCAGGGGGCTTTTGATTAGCCTTTGGTTTCTCATTTTCATCCTCGGAACCATTAGAATTCTCCTTAGCTTCCTCCTCTGTTTTAGCATCATCATTTTCATTTTTGCTAGTTTCTTGAGGCTTTGATCGCTTGGTTTTTGCATAGCTGTCATCTTCATATCCCTGAAATGAAAAACTTGTTCTATAATTACCGCGTTTTCAATTATTTCACACTTCAAATAGATTGTGATAAATTCGACAAAATATCTATACCTTAGCTGAAGTTGATGAATCTTCCTTGGGCTTTCCTTTAGAAACAGCTTTCCTTTTCCTGGAATTGAGTTCATTTGGGGTTTTAAAACCTATCTCTCCAATTGGGATTTGCTCAGAAACAGAGGATTCCTCATTGGCATTGGTACCTGCCCCAGATAATTTTCTCCATTTCTTATCAACCATCCCGTTGAGAGACCTAATTTCCATCTGTGATTGATTCAAATTCTTGTTTTCCACTGGAGATCCAACTTGCTTAAGAGAGGGAGTGCTCAAAACCCGGGTTAAATTCCCACTCCCCATAGCATTGTTTGAGTCGAATGGACTTGTTCTTCCATTTAAACTCCGGCTGCCAAAGCACGAAAACTTGGCCGCCCTCTCCGCGAAACCTGGATCACCAGAAAGTGAAGGCAGAGGGGGAGTCGGAGGCAGTGAATTCCCCAAATGACGTGTGTTAATTTGATCAAGAACTGGAAAATGCAGCTTAGGGGGTGAGTTTGAGGGCGTACTGAAGCAAGAATTGTTGGTACTATTATCATTAGTAGCCGCCGCCATGGAGGGGGTGGCGGTTGTTACAGTAGGCGGAAACCCGCTGGAGTTCCCAATACCCAATTTTCCAATCAACTCACGGAGGTGAAAATCATTTGAAAAGCTTGAATTCGAGCTTAAAACTGGCTCAAAATGAGTAAATTGATCTGTACAAGTCTTGTCCCAATTGGGGTCAAGAAAAGATTGCTCTGCATTGCAATTCATTCCATTCCAAGTGGTTTCAAACTGCGGTGGCGAATTCCAGTTTTCAGAAATCACTCTATCCATCAGGAAATAAAACCCAGATGAAATTCAACAAAAAAAAAAAGTGATTTCTTACAAGAATGAGCTTAAACTGTGAAAGAATTATGATATTCTTAATGCATATATAAAGACAGAACAGAAGTTCAAGTAAAAGGTGAAGCAGAAACGGGGAATGAAATGTGCGGTGAATTGCGAATGCAAGAATTGCAGGAATAAATTGGGAAGGAAAAATATTTTGTTTGGGCAAGAAAAGGAAAACTGAGAGAAGGGAAAGGAAAGGAAAAGGGGAAGGAAAACCGAAGGGTGTGTGTGAAGTTATATAGAAAAAAAGGAAAAGATTTGACATTTTTTTATACTGAAATTCTCTGTGAAGCGTAAAATGTGGTGGAAGATGGAATGGTAGGGTAAATGCCGGGCCTTAAACGTCAAAGCACAAAAATGTCCACCACCTCTCTTGAAATTACCACTTTGTAATTTCAAGGCTTTAAAAAATTTTAATATCTTAAATATAAATTATACAAGTCTATGTTTGGCGACCGATTTATAAATGCTTCATGAATTTGTAAAATGGTCAATAAATGTCTAGAACTCTTTTCGTATCTGAATCTTAAGGATCGAATGGGAAAACTTTATCCTCCCGCATTCCGTTCGGAAGGAGTCAAAGAATCTCTTCTCCTATTACTAATAGTCTTTCTTCGAAAGTCTACTAAACAGGTCATTCTCCCATCTCATTTTCGTTTTAACAACTTATCGTATAGTCTCATCAACAAGATTTCCCCGATGATGATAGAGGAAGCAACATGCTTATTGTGGTATGTATCTTTTTCTATCACAATAAGATATAGACGATTATTCTTACCTTCACTAGCTTACTAATTTAATCCATCCCTGAGCAGGTATAGTTTTTTTTTTTTTTAATTTATCTCTCGTATTTGTTATCCCTATTCGCGCAAAAATCTTTGCAACCCCAAAATTGACTTGACGAGAAATCCATTCTTGTGAACAACCCCTACACTCACCTCAAATCACTCTTTCATGTGTATCCATACAAGATTCAAAGTAGATAGGTCGAGGTCCTACGAGGTACCCAAGTAGACTCCAAGAGGAATGAGATGTGTATGTTGGATTAGGAATGTCAAAAAAAGCTCGACGGCTCGAGTTCGGCTCGAAAAAAGCTCGAGTCAGGCCAGGATCGGGCTCGATTAGACTGAGTCGAGGCTCAAGCCGAGCCCCATTTTTGGGCGTCGGCTCAAGCCCGGGCGACCTCCCACATAAAAAGAATAAAATTAAATGAAATTTTTTAAAAATAACTGGCTTTGCTGGCAGCTGGTGCAAGATTTATATTATATTTATATATATTAAAAAAAAAAAAACTCGAGCCGGCTCAACCCGCTAAGAATCTCATTTTTTTGGCCGACCTTTGCTCGGCTCGGCTCGGGCCAAAAAAAGCTCAAGTCGAGCCCGGACCTTTTTTTATTATTCGGACTTGACTTGTTGACATAGTTATGTTGGGTTCAATTCTTCTTAGTTGGGCCGGAGAAGTAGTTGTATGTTTTCTAGTGCAAAGTCTGACAATACCTTTCATGCACCTTTATAATGCAAGAAGTTCTTAGTGAAAATGAGAATAATGTTTCTACGGCCATTTTTTGTTAACTAGTCGACATCGTATTTAATTTGCACATTTGATAATTTAAACTTTTAAAAAAAAAAATATCAAAATCAAAATCTTGTCCTATGTGCTTGTATTTGGTTTGGATAAAAATCAGATTTTTAATAAATTTTGATAAAAGTTGATTAACATGTTGTAAAACCCATAAAATATATTATTAAAATTAATAATTGAATTTGATT
>CAIGRL010041127.1:0-13878 GCA_903798325.1 Fraxinus xanthoxyloides
CCTGAGGCTCCGAATTGGGCTTCCCTTCTCATGGACTTTTGAATTGAGCTTCACTTCCTTGGGCCGTTTATCTTGGGCTGTATTTTTAGTGTGTCAACAATTATGTTCTTTTTTTCTTTTTAAGTAAAGGGACATCTTTCCATGTGATCAACGGTGGTCCGATGTTTTTTGGTTTTGATTTGATTTGGGGTTTGGGTATGGGGATAGGATGTTTTGAAGAAGATGAAGATTTGGGGTTGGGGGTGTGGGGACTGGGACGCGTGGCCTTTTGTTTTTGATTTAATTGTTGTAATTATTAATATTTGAAAAAATATAAATTTATCATTTTACCATTTTAAAATTTGGTAAAAGATGTCAAATTTTTATTTTTCAGATCAACAAACTATTAAATGGACATTTTCCTCGTACCGCAGCTACATTAAAGGTTTGGAATTTTAAGTGGTACAAATGAGGGTTTAGATGAAGTCTGCAAAATGATGAAAGATTTGGAATCACAGCTATAATTATTCCTTAAAACCAATAGTTTGATAAGTTTTTATTCTAAAATTATTGTACATTTTAAAATGTCCTTAGGTACTTTTTTAAACTCCATAACATATTAATTTGTAAAGTTTACTACGAATCACATACGAGGCAAGTAGAAGAATATAATTTGTCCAACACAAGTATTATTATCACTTGTATGGAAAAAATTAAAGCCATGGTTTGGCAAATTTATAAATGTTTTATAAAAATAAATAATAATGGATCATACGAAATGTGTAAATAATAATTATTAATAGTTATAAATGTGTGATTGAAATGATGTTTAATTTTAATTGAATTTAGATAATTATAAATTGTTAGTCAAATAAAGGTTAATTTTACTTTTATGACATAAAATTATTATGCGGGAAGTGTTCAATGGATCAATGTTTTTGACTGATATATTTGATAAATGACCTCAATCCTTAAATTGAATAAACTTACGGGTAAAGATGTAACTTTTAAAAAAAAAAAAAAATTCATATTCTTCACCCCACCACCACCATGACTTGGTCATCACTATGACCACCACCCCCCATTAATGCCTCCTTAATCAAGGGGATTTCTAGCTTTTGTAATGCATGCTCTATTCGAACTCTTGAACTAACAAGTATCCTTTCTAGATCTGGTCCATCTGAGAGTTCCAAACCACCTAAGCCAATCTATTTTAGTTTGTTAGAATTCTTTAATACGTAATAGTTCAAAAAGAAATTACAAATAGCATACTATGGGTAAAAAGATGATGGTTAGACCACTCAATACCTATAAAACATTCAACAGATGCGTTTGGTAATTTCAGGAGAGAGCAATTTGATTAAGGGGGCAGGGTAGACTGGTGGTAGGGTGGATGAGGACATAGGCTGAAGAAAATAATTTTGTTTTTAAAAGTTAGATCTACAATGTACCACAACCTTGGACGTCTTGCGAACGAAGCCCGCCTTAAAAAGAGCTCTAGGCTTTTTCCTTAAAAAATGTTTAGTTCTTGAATAAAGGACAAGTGAACGCCCATCCACCCATCATGAGTTCAAGTAATGAAGACAAAACTGAGGAAAGTAAAAGAGGTCTCTGAAGAAGAGATCCTCCAAACAGAAGTCACTCATTAGAGGCCCCACCACCGTTGTCAGATGGGAGGTGGGATTGCCGCACGCTCAACAACAGAAGTAGCCCAGATGTCCACTAGTATGAGAAACATCACAACCCAAAATGTCGCTATGTAAGAGCTCCTCATGCCAGTCCAAGGACAAGGCATCTTGCAATCTCAAAATGCATCATGATCATGTCTTTCTCACTAAGAGGAAGAGGTGAAAAGTAAGGAGGCTGTTCCAGGAGACTCAAGAGGAAAGTCAGTCAAGATAAAAGGAAAGTGGGGATAGAAGTGTCCTCATATCACGCCTTTGAGCAACCCTCTAACGTTGCCAAATTCTCGCCTAACTACGATCGAGAATAGGGTCATCAAAGGTCCAGGCGTGTTTGACAAAATTGACCCTAACTCCATGGAAGAAGGCCTTGACCAATCCCAACAGTCAAAGGTCCCTGAATATGTTGGAGGTGAAGCTACTCAACCAATCCCTCCACCTAGGAATATGCGCGAGAGAAAGCACAAAATGAACTTGAGGAACCAGGCAGGCTCATCTCAGCCTCCACTTTGAAACCAAGTGAATGAAACGTTAGACAGACTTGTAGATCTCATGAACTTGACAATGATGACAACAACCTTTCGTTCTCAACAGAGCTTCGTAGTGCCCCTTATGCCAAGTAATTTAGTACTCCCAAAAATCCCTAGGTACGAAGGAAGATGCGACACATAGAGCATCTCAACAATTACAAAACACCTATGAACCTAAGACGCGCTTTACCAGCATTTAAGTGCAGGACATTTCACCTAATGTTGTGCGGAACAACTAAAGTTTGGTATAGTAGGATACCCATCGGGAACATTAAAAGTTGGCATAATCTTAAAAAAGTCTTCCTAAACCAATACCTAGCCAAGAAAGATGGAGAAACCCCCATTCAACGCCTCCAAAACATGAAGCAAGTGGTTGGAGAAACATTGAAAAGCTATCTAGCCCGCTTTACTAATAAAATGACGTATTGTGAGAAGGTCACTGATAGGAAGGCTTTATTTGCTCTAAAGAGAGGCCTCAACATAAACACCTTATTTTGGAGAGACGTTCGAATTAAGAACTCTTCTACTTATAAAAAATTGGTAGAGATGATGAGGGTAGAAAACATTAGCAAAGAAATGATCGATCATCAGAATAGGGCATCACAAAGGCTCCCACCTCCTCAGAGGCAGATGGAAAAGGGTACCACTTCTCATATGATGAATCAGCAGTAGACCTAAGCAGGGCATATCGTGGCTCTCACCTTGAGTAAAATACTAGTCTCAACCATTCTGAATGTTATCCCAACCCTCGCTTATAAAGAGGTTGGGTCAAACAGCAACGTAGAGACCAAAACCACTCTCAAAAGATCTTTATACCAACGGAACAGATGAAGATGTGGACCCAGAAATAGGTCCCCTAGTGAGGTTCGACCTTATTGCACCTATCATAGGTTCTATGGACATGACATTAGTGAGTGTAGGGATATACCCTGATCCACAGAGCGTGACTCTTCTCGAGGAACTAGGGGAAAAAATCTCTCTCAAATAGATTAGTCCCGTCCTAGGTAAACCCAACATCACAAGCATGAGAAAGCGAGGAGATCTCGTAAAAATGATTCCTCCCGACAACGAAGAAATTATAGGGAAAGGTCTAGAGACGAGCACAGGTAATGAAGAAACCCCCAACCAATGTGGTAAGTGTTCCGATCAAAAAGATCGACCCGATCATAGGAGGATCACAAGTAGGTGGAGAGTCTCCAAATGAGTTTAGGAATTATGCTAGGGAGGCTAAAGACCCTCCCACGACTAGTTACATTGTCAATAGCAACTCCTAAGGGCCAGGTAATGTGACTACTATCACGTTCACTCAAGAAGACAAATTGGATATATACTACTCTCACTGTGATGCCCTGATGGTAAGAGTTTGGTAGCCTACAAAGGTTTTAAGTGGATGTTGGTAGATAATGTGAGTTTAGTTAATATCTTATTTGGCTCCACCTTTGATAAGATACTGGTAGACCACGAGCTTATGCCCATGACTTTCCCACTATGTGGTTTTACTAGAGACATCACTGTCCTACGATGAAGGATCACAGTAGCAGTTGAAATGGGAATGCCATCACTGACGGCTGACAGTTCATGGAATTTCTCATTGTGGACAACATGTCAGCTTATCATAGAGTCTTAGAATGACCAGCAGCAAAGGAACTATGGACTGTTACTTCCATCTATCACCTATGTATGAGATTCCCAATAGAGTATGGCATAACAATTGTGAAAGGTGATCAAATAGAGTCGAAAGAATGCTACCTTAACTCCTTGAGAAAGACTAAATCGCGTAGTATCATGTAATACTAATGGTTTCAGAGATGTCCGACACACCTGAAGAAGGGCATACTCTTGAACAAATAGGAGATGTTGAAATGATTGAAGCTATCGAAAATGTACTGTAGTAAATTGTTGATGAACATGATCCTCGTGTTATGGAGTCCGGACCGTAGGTCACTCCAATAGAGGGGCTGGATAATTTCTCTACTGATTTGTAATAACCTGCTAAGACATTACAGGTAAGAAGAGGCCTATCAAAAGAGGCCAAGGAGGAGCTCATGAATTTTTTACGTCGAAACTTGGACATATTTGCATTTAAGCACAAGGATATGATAGATACTGATTGCGTTTCAAATTGCTAGAAAAGGAGAGCTCTCAACCCCGACAGATACGAAGCCTTGAAGAAAAAAGTGGAGAAGCTAATCTCTAACGGGTTCATCGGGGAAGCCAAATATTCAAAGTGGGTATCAAATACTGTCCTTGTAAAAAAATCACAATGAAAAATTGGAGATTGTACATAGACTTTGATGCTACCTTTCGAATCCTTAGAAAGTACAGGATGAGGATAAACCCCCTCAAGTGCACATTCATGGTAGATTCTAAAATATTTTGGGCTACATAGTCAATCAAAGAGGAATTGAGTGAATCTTGACAAGATCAGAGCCCTAATTGGAATGGCGTCTCCCCAAAAGCCAAAGAAGGTCCAGAGCCTTACTGGGAGAGTGGCAATACTAAATCGCTTTATCTCAAAGGCAATAGATAAATGTCTCCCTTTCTTCAAAGTCATCAAGGAAGGAAAGCTATTTGAATGGACAACGGAATGCGAGCAAGCATTCCAAGCACCGAAAAAGTACCTTGGACAAACCTTTCTCCTTTCCAAGCCAAAGGCTGGGAACTTTTATTTCTCTACCTAGTGGTATCTAAAGAAGCCACCAGCTCGTTACTCATGAGAGAAGATAATGGACATCAGCTACATATTTACTATGTAAGCAAAACTCTCCTCCTAACCGATGCTCAATACCCAGACATGGAAAAGGTAGCACTCCCTGGATGAGGCTTATCTTACCACCTTTTTGTCCCTTTGGAAAGGGTTAGGTAAAAATCTCTTCATTTCAATTCAAGGGAGATATCTCTTAGACCTATCTATTTTTTGTTGGTTTTGAAATTTTCTTCTAGGTCGCCTCAACTCTCGTATATAGGATTTGAAGCATAAAAAGTTTTGGGGAAAAGATAGACAATTGCTATCCTAATCTCTTTAGAAAATGGAAGATTGCCATCATTATCATTCCTTTCGATGGACCTTGATGGTCCAGCTTCATCCTGTCTCTATTAAGGTGGAGAAGGTTGAATATGGTTAGCTTGCTCACATACCTCTATCTCAGCTGCTCTCCTTTCTCGCTTATTTCTAAATATAGCATCATTTTGAGGTTTATCTATCGGCACCTCACTTCTCAACCTGTCAAAGACACTGACGGACCTTGAAGGTCTCTGCTCTTGCTCATGAGGGGATAGAAAGGCCCTTTTCACTTTTGTTGAATAAGTTTGCAACGGGGAAGACCTATGGGTGACTCTAAAGAACATCCACCTCCATCCCTATTTCAATGGATTTGACTTCACTTCCCTCATACTTTAGGGATGATCATTTTCATTTCCTCCCCGTCTTCTTCTTGATTTTTCCATGGACCTTGATGATGGGGCTGGAAGAAGCCAAGATGAGGTATGTTCAGGGCATGTTCATACTTTCTTGTACCTACATTTGGTATAGGTGACTCATGTGGTGAAGCATGTAGCAACCTTTCCAGATCTCCAGTGACGTGGTCATTGGAGTTGGGCATCTCCAACCTTTGAGATTTCATTTTTAGAAGCTCCTTTTGTCATTTGTAACGGATCATTCATATTTTAATTCAAAAAACCCCTATTTTCTTTATAGAAGGTTTGCTCTTTCTCAAATGGTAGGCCTTCTAATCACGAGGCCAAGGAAGAGGCTCTTTTGTCAAGGGCAATTCTTCCAGATGATGCCACTGAAGATGATCTTTTTGCAAGGGCAGTGATTTAAGATGATGTCTCTTTCTTCTTCAAGGAATAAGGCTTCAAAGTAGAAGATCTCCTTAAATTGATTTCTTCGAAGTTTCCACTTATCTTCTCTTCAAGAACAACCCTTTTTGAAGGGAAACATGTAGGTTTTTCACTCACGAGATTCTCTCGTGTTTAAAATGTGGTTTTCCATAGAAGAAATCAATTTATTGACCTTCAAACTCAACGAGTTCAGTTGTTAATAGATCTCATCTCCTCTTCCATCCACATGTATATTTTTTGCATACTTTGAAAGCCATGTTAGACTGCACATATCGTAGCTTCGACGGGATATGATGGTCATATACACTCCAACAATCAAGTTACAACAAAGAATGTTGGGTATTCAAGGCATGGTGAATCGAAGTATATTACGGCCAGGTTGTAGATTACATGCAAATTTAAAACATTAGTTTAAGTTGATAAGGAGTCTAGTATTTATAGGTGAAAGAAGTCCCTCTAGATGCTTGACAAGTGGCCTTATCCTAACAACTCATTTTTCATGTTCAGTTGTATTAATCTATAACTATCATTGGCCTATGGTCTCCATAGCCAGAATAATGATTGAAAATATACAATCTAACTTAGCGTGGCCACTTTAGAGTCATCACATCAATCACTCTGCATAATGTACTTGTACAATACGTTAGAAACGAGACTTTGAGCAAATGCTCATCGAATTGAATATAAGGTGCAACAGAGATGTGATGCATTACCTCAGATAACAGTAATGCTCCAAGCGAGGCGTCTAAAGGCATGACCTAATCGATCAAAAGAGACATGTTGAAGACATAACAATATTATGAAAAACAGTTGTCCATGGAATACTCTCCATTAAGAAGTTTATTAGAGACTATGCTCCACTTTGAGCTCTATTTTATCCAAAATGCATATTTCTTCCTCATCTTTTTAGTACATTCTCTAATAAAATAATATTACACAAAAAGTCAAAAAAATTCTTTATTTTTTAACCACATATTTTTTTAAAAAATCATTATTTCAAAGTACTTTTTTCCTAAAAATACATTTTAATAGGGGGGCAAACGCATGCTACATTTACTATAGTTATTTTAAATACATACTGAATCTCAAAATTATTATAAACTTGAATACCAACAAATGTATGACATGAAATAAATTAGTTTTTTTTATAAGCCCTAAAGTCCGGGCCCTAAAAGCAGTATCAAATATAGCTTTAATACATTTAAATGAACAATTTATCCAATTATTTTGATAATTTTTTCTTCGTATTTGTCACTTTATATTAAGACTTAAAAAGAGTAATAGAGTTTGCTTATTTTGCTAAGGTAATCCGTAATTTAATTGTTATTCCAAACATGGTAAAAAAAAATGACCTATTTAAAGAAATTTTACATTTTCCAGTCATGAACCAATTATTATCGAATATTCATGTTTTGAGGGTACCTACTTACTTCTAGTCTAGTCTAGAGACATAATTTTATCCATATTGGTATATATTGTAAATGATCACGTTGACGCTATATAAAGCTATTTCTTTACTCCTGCTCTTTTGAGGTGGGTAAATAATGGGTTCGTAGGTGCATAGGTCTTTTTACCAAGCCTTTTTTTTTTCCTTTTTATAAAACCTTTTTTTAGACACAAGTACCATGATTACTATTACAGGTTTGAGTCTCAAAAACTTTAAAGAGTACATGTTTTTATCGAGTATGCTATACTGCTAATACACAAATACAATTGAATATAATTTAGGAATACTATGATTTCAATTGAGCCAGGACTCTATATTGTAGAGTAGGGTTATTAAATGGGGTGAGACGAGTCGTTCTGCTCCGAACTGGTTTGCGCTCACCTGCTGGGCTAGCAGAGCGTGAGCCAGCTTACGTCAAGGAACTTGAGTTCGGCTCGCCCCTCAAGCTTTCTCATTAGTGGATGAGCCGAGCCGGCTCTCGAACCACTTACTGCTCGTCTTTTTTTTTTTCCTTTCTATTTCAAATATTGCACTTTCAC
The DNA here is from genome assembly GCA_903798325.1 of Fraxinus xanthoxyloides. Classification (NCBI taxonomy): domain Eukaryota; kingdom Viridiplantae; phylum Streptophyta; class Magnoliopsida; order Lamiales; family Oleaceae; genus Fraxinus; species Fraxinus xanthoxyloides. Next base: position 8,021 of record CAIGRL010041127.1, read on the forward strand.
TCCTATAGGCTATAAGTATAATAAAGTTGTAAATTTATGAGAAAGAATGTAAACTTAAGAAATTATAAATTTGTAAAAATGCATCCCCTTTGTTCGGGTTTGAGATCGACCACAATATGTAGACGCAGTTAAAACTATTACGAATGAATATTTCTTGTACATATCTTAAAATAAACACTATATAATAACGATTAAAAATTGAATTATAATTACGATTCTGCCTTTGCAGGATACAATTGCACATCTTAAAAGATGTCGGATGGACATATTCATCTTCTTGTAGCCATTGACAAATGCAAACACGTGCTTCTATTCGGGTTGCAATATTGCATATGCAATGTGATGCATCTCGATCGATCTCTTTTGATAGACCTTATGTCTTAAGTATTGATAAAGTCGAGGGTGCTACAAATAAACTCTATGTTATATTGGACAATACTAGATATTGATATTGCTATGCATTTCACCATTGAAGCATATTGAAGACGTCAGCCCTTAATAATGACTTGTCCTAAGTTGTGATCCAAATATATTGAATTCATATATTCTGAACTCAAGAAAAAGTTAAATCAACATAGTTCGAATAAGATTACAAGTTACACAATTCTATAATTCTTCGTAATGGGGATATATTGGTATTTTATGTAAAATTTAGATTATTTTGAAGTAACTAAAAGCAATTTCGGTCCCACGCAATTTAAGACAAGGATCAAATATTGCAGCTAGGAAGAAAATATTTGATACAAGATGAAAAACAATTTTAAATGTATTTTTCATCGCTACACATGTGCTAATGGAGAATCCTCAGCCCTGCACTATAAGAAAGCTAAAGAGATATACAAAGAGGATGTATCAAAATTAAAGTTAGGGAAATTGGAATCACATTTCATAAAACACGAAAATATAACAAGTTATAAGACAAAGTGCATATGTTTCACTCATCATTAGCCAAAATAGCTTTGTTTTGACATTGATAACAAACATTCCTAAAGTATTATAATTTTCTTCAAATTTTACAAAAAATTGAATTCTATTAATAATATTTTAAGAAATATGAAAAAAAATTACAGTAAAAGCGACCTTTACTACTCTATATCTCGTATATCGCATTTCCCAATGTATCTAGAATACCTACATTTGAGCACCACATTTTATCATTGACAATAAGTTATTAAAAAAACAATTATATGTGAATTATTTACCAGAACGAAAAGAAAATGTTCACTCATGCAGATGCCACAAAACAGCATCATTAACCGCACATCTTGTACATGATATACTGATTATTTTATTAATCAAATTTAAATTTTGTAAAGAATGTGCAATGTGATGAAGGTGAATTCGTTGTAATGTTTTAACATCAAATTATTTTTTCACTAGAGTCAAATTATCACCACTAAGTTATAATGCTACTAAAAGTGAGTACCGATTACTATCCACAAACACATAACATCAAAAGTTAAAGAAATACTACATCTGTAGTTCAGTAATAAGAATATTAATTCTTCTTTCATCTTACCAAAAGTGTAATACTATTAGCTTTTTTTGTTGGCTCTTTGAAAAACTGACAAGAATTTGAATAAATTGTTGCGTTTTTATATTATAAGTGTACGATATTGTAAGAAGTAATAGAGTGGAACTATAAGTCCAGATTATCGTTCCCACGAGGACTATACTTTAATCTTAATTTACTTTTCCTACTCCTATTTGATGTAAGTAAACAAATCAATAGTTGTGATAGTTGTGACTACTTATTTTCTATAACTAATAGAAATTATGATAAAATGTCAAATAATGATTGATCAAAGATTCACATATGTAAGAAATATTAGGTCAAAACAAATTCATCTAATGATCACCTTAATTCCTAATTCAAGATTCTAAAATAATGTAGTGTTCGGTCAAATTCTCCTATGGTATTCAATGCACCCCTCTTGAGTTCTCATTGGCCTATTCAACTAATTTAATTCTATATCTCTATACGAATTACTCTTAGTTAAACGAATTTTAGTTCTAAGAATTCCTATAACGACCGCAATACTTAGTATAGGTATCTCTACACATAATACTTCGTTACAAAATTTTATTATACGTTCTAAGCCTCAAACTCACATCTCGATTCGTAAGAAACTCAATTGATCATCAAATTATTGACCAGATAATTCAAAGCATTAAAATCATAATAAAACCAACACATGGAAGAATAAACTACAGAAGTCTTGAATTAAAGAATTAAGGGTCTTGAGAGATTACATTGTTTGCCCTAATACAGAATTTAGCTAAATATGATGAAAAAGATAAAACAATTAAACATATTGAATACATTACCGGATTTAAATGACTAAAAATATGGAATAGAATCAACTATTGTACCAAGATCTTCTTTCGCTTCCAATCTTTGATTTGATCTCCAATCCGTGATGAATTTCTTTTCGTGAATTGCCTCTTCAATCTTGTGTTATTTCTCTCTATTTTGCAATGTGTGGAATCCCCAATTCGTGCCTCTTCTTGTCCTTTTATACTTTCCTCACGTCCTTGGCCAAATTGGAGACTTTTTTTTTGGGCTTCTTGCAGTCCACAACAAAACCTAAAATTTTAACGGCCTAATGCCTAGGTATCGCGAAGAGGGTTCAGGCAGCGCCTGGATGCCGCCTCATTGCATCTTCTGTCTATGGGCGCTGACTTGCTGCATATCTGGTGATTGGGCAACGCTTGGACGCTGCCTTACTGCATTTTTTTCTTGATATTCCGGCACTCGAGCGCTCCTTGTATGGCGTTTGGGCACCATTTTTCTATTCATTTTAACTTTGGCTTGCTTCAACACCTCCCTTTTCACCTAATCACCATACCTTCAAAACAACACTAGCACACACATTAATTATGTTCAATAACCATAAAATTAAGCAAATAATTAAGTTAATTTGGTATAAAATTCATGCGTAAACATACTCATCACAAAACTATCTTCATTCCATGAAAATGATAACGGGATTAGATAAAATAATGCAACAATAAATATAAGTAGTTGAGAAAAAAAAGAGGCAAATGTAACATGTGAGCCGCTCTTCCGACTTGCAAGCCAGCTCGCATGAGGTGGCTAGCTGATCGGCTCGCTAGTGGAGTGACCACTTCCAGCCCTATGTAGAGATACGATCCACGACACTAAGTTTTTATGTCACATCAATTAAAGTATTTGTATTCATAATAAATTATAATTCTCACGAGTTGATTGCATATTTGTTGAATGCTTGCACTTAATGCCTTCATGTATACATTATACATATACAAATATGCATCTTTATATGTATTGCATATATACACAAAAAATGCATTATATTGTAAGAAGAAACAAGAAAACAAGGGGCCCTTTGGCAAGATTTTGATATCTCCACAGCTGTGCATGCTCGTTGAGCAAATCTATATCAATGTTTATGTCTATTCTCACATTTGAAGTGTCCATTATTTTCATCTTGCTAGTGGGAACTAAACCTAGGACATCTGGGACCTCAATTAATTATCAATGAATTGTTGGTACAAGAATAGAACCACATGAAATGTTACAATAATATTTTTTTCTTTTCTAGTGAAAAATCGATCTTATAGTCTTTTACGTTTCATATAAAAATATTTAGAATCTCAACCGTGTTTCTTCTCGTCTCTGGGAAGTCCAATAACATCTATTATAACTTGGTTGATGACTACGAAAAGTAAGTATAGAATGACAACATTCGACCAAGCCTTAATAAAGACTTATAGGCATTCACTCGACCCAAACAGTTCTTATTTTGTTAACTTTTTTTTTCTTTCTTTTTTTTTTTTCCCAAGAAAAACTTTGTGCCATGAAGACTCGCGAGTTGTGGCAAGGAGACTGAACCATGTTATTAGGTAGTTAATAGAAAGATAATGGATACAAGTTCAACTTGCTCCATCTTTACACACAATATAATATTAGAGCAAAACTAATGTTTGGGGGTAAAAATCCAAAGGGAAAAATGTTGGAGGCGGGGCGGAGCGAACTTCTAATCTGAAACATGGAAGGCAACAGGGAGGGTTAGTCATTTTCGTCCGCCGTTCCATCGGATATTTTTGTCAACTTATCCTATCCCCATACCCAGATAAGGCAAAGTGGGAGTTTATTGTCCTTTTTTTTTGGTTTTATTTTTATGTTTTTAGTTGGTGAAAATTATTACTTTCTTTTTTGTCCAATTTGTTAAGAGCAACGCATATTCTCTTTAGAAAGGATGATTATTCTTTTATTTTTATTTGATAAAAAACTTAATTTAAAAAAAAAAAAAAATTAAACCCCATTCCGTACCTGCTTTAAGGAAACAATTCTCGTACCGCCCCTACTTGTTTTATCCGATTGTATGGGTAATTCTCGTCAAGTTTGTTAAGTCTAATTTGTAATTGGCATTTCGCTAAGTCAAAATCATGTTTAATTGATTTGTATTATAAATTAATCGAGTTGTAATTAAAGTCAAATAGGTTTCGTAAAGTCCAAATTATTGTCAAAAATAGTTTGGAGTTGATAGAGTCCAAAAAGACGTCGAAGAAGATCAAAATTTGAACTTGAAGAGGTTGATATTGAGAAGGATGCTTTTTCGCTAGCCTATCGCCCAACAGGTGCTAGAGTAGCAAAAGTAGTGAGCTTGTTGCCTTCCTGCCTAGTGCTAGAGCGGCAGATGCGTCGCTTGCCTAGTGCTAGCCTAGAGCTCGATCAGCGGTTCGACAACCAAAATCCCTATTTAGTTTAAACACTTATTTTCTTACTTTTTCCTATATACATTTAACTTCATGGACGTCTCAAAGTGTGTTGAACCATAATTATACCACAGAGATCATTCATTTGAAGATCTAAAACACTTTTATTGATTTCATGATTCAACCACCATATTATTTGATTAATAGATTCATTCAAGCTTAGATTTTTTTGTCCGAGCTATAAAAATTCTATATACAATAATAATTAAAACAAAAGAGATCTATGATCAAACACCAAACCTACATTCGTCAATTAGCCTTCAAAATTGCTGAAATTTTGGGAAGAGGCACTTGGAGTTTCGGTGCTAAAGAACGGGGATTTGTTCTTGGAGGTCCACATGAGATAAATGATACCAATGGTTCATAGCTGGTGTGAGAAGCACACAACCCAGGAAGGTCAAAGTGATTACATGAAGAAGGTCGGAGGGGACTAAAGGTTAGTTGGATCTGGACCATACTATAAGTATATTCAAATTTTGGATAAATTGACTTACTTGATCTAATTATTTAGAAACATTTATACTTATTACTTTTAATTGCTTATTTTCGCTGCGTTCGTGTCTAAAAAAACGATAGTATTCTAAACTTTTCAAAGTTTAACGGATTTTTTGACATCCATAATCTGAAATAATGTTTAGAGAGAAAAGGTTGGGAAAATTTGAGTATATATTTTTAGGTTACTGCACATCAATTGAAATAAACTGTCAAATTATAGGACTATGCATTATTTACAATTTTTGACTTATATACTAACAAGTTAGACAATTTATATTACTTCTACCTTTTTCATCCATTCTACATTACTTTTACAATTTGGCCCTCTTGACGAGTTTTTAGAATTGAAATTCTCCCCCCTCCCCCCCTGTTGTTTTTAGTGAATGAGAAATGGAATGCAGATGAAAAGAAATTGGGGACGTAAACGAAATAATTATGTGAGATGAGAGATTAAAGACTTGTGTGAAGAATTGGAGTGAAGAGTATGGGTATTTATAGAATTTTTAATATCCATGATTTTTCATATATATATATATATATATATGGGTAGTGTTAGACGTACATAAAGTTACCAGAAGACTTAAAATGTCTATATTGCCCTT
>CAIGRL010041158.1:0-11662 GCA_903798325.1 Fraxinus xanthoxyloides
AAATTGATCTATTTGACTATATCTAGGCCAGACATCACTTATGCAGTACACAAATTGAGTCAATTCCTATCTCAACCTCGTATGCCACACCTCAAGGCTGTACACCATCTCCTGCAGTACTTGAAACATAACCCAGGACAGGGCCTAATATTTCCAGCATTTTCATCTTCTCCCATCAAGTTAAAAGCCTTTTCTGATGCTGATTGGGGATCATGTGTGGACACCAGAAAATCCACTACCGGTTTTTGTGTTTTTCTTGGAGATTCACTGGTTTCTTGGAAAGCAAAGAGACAAACCACAGTGTCTCGTTCTTCTGCTGAAGCAGAATATCGACTCTTGCTGCCACCATTAGTGAGCTTATTTGGATAATTCAATTATTGAAGGATTTCCAATCAGATGCAAGTTCACCAGCTTTGCTATTTTGTGACAGTCAGGCAGCAATCCAAATTGCCAATAATCCTATCTTTCACGAACGTACCAAGCATATAGAGATAGATTGCCACTTCATTCGGGACAAAATTACATCCGGTGTTGTTAAACTTCTTCCAGTAAGATCGAAACATCAGCTTGCCGATATCTTCACCAAGCTACTTCCAGCTCCAGCCCTCATGTCCTTGCTGTCCAAGATGTCTGTCAAAGACATTCACAGCACATCTTGAGGGGGGAATGTTAGACAGAGCCTGAAGCTTCGAGAATCTTCAAGATGATGCTGCAGTTCTTCTTTTTGTTATTTTCCCTTTTTCTGTTGTTAGTTAGTTAGAGTATTAGTTAGAAAGGTTAGTTAGTTTTGGCGCCATTATACTTCCTTTCTGTTTGCCTATTTATATGGCTGATGTATACCTTTTCTAATTAAGTTGAATACAATTCAATTTCATTTTCTTCATCTTCTCTCTCGAGCTTGATAATCCCCCTAGTGCCTTTATTCATCGAAATAAGATTTCGAAGTTTCGGGTATCGTTCTCAAACAAACCTGAGCCACTCAAACTTCTAATCTGATACCACTGGTAGATATAAAATGTAGATAACAATGATTTAATACAATTACAATGCGAAATAATATTTCTCGAAGTGTCTAAAATCGACCTAAAGTTTCTTTAACACCATCACCAATAGGGTCTTTAATGTTGAACTCAGATTTGTATCACATCGGATCAAAGCACTGTCATCCACGATAATGGCAATGGATTAATGAAATAAAATCCATCAGAGATAACGAAGAATATTCATCGAAGACGAAGTCTCTCCCACTTGGTTTCTTCTCAAATTCTCTTGTTATTGCCAAGTTCAAATGATACCAAGAGAATACACTATTAATTATAGGACCAAGATAATTTGAATTCAAAATTCAAATCAATGTACTAGTAAGAGACAGCCTTATGGGCTCCATACCAATGTAAAACTTTACCTGGCATGCTTTTACTTGATCAAAGAATGTTGAAATTTACTTGAAGTTGAAAAAATTCAAATATAACTTTATTGAATCACTTGCAAGTTCTTTACTTGTACTCCTATCCAAAACACAATCCGAATGGAAGAAGTTCCTTTGCCACAATCTAGCGTGATGAATGTCCGCAAAAAATTGGTGATTTCTTGCCTTACCAATTTAGCGCCATGTTTCTATACGAATGTTGTACTTTCTTGAGAGAATTTTAACCTCCCACTTTCATGTCTACAATGAATCAAGGGAGTTTTTAGTTGGTTATAGGTGGTAGGAAGTTATTTTACAAATTAAATAATTTCTCCCTTATACATTCCATGCTATATGGATTGAGTCAACCTACATGGGGTTTTCCTGAAAAGTTCAGCATGACTTTTAAAAAGTCGAAATAAAATTTTGAGATTCAAAAGCATTTTTTTTTTACTCGTTTGACTAAATTTATGAAAGTGCTTCTTTTAGTTAGAAGAGTTTTTAGAGGAAATTGATCCAATATGATTTCCTCCAAAAGCACTTTCGAAGTAGAAAGCTTTTTTTAAATTAGTTTACAAATAAAAATTAAGATAACTTATTTCAAAATCTCTTCTACAGAAAATATAAGCAAAAGTAAATGCAAAATGCCAAACGAGCGTTAAATGTCGTGGCATTTTGCAATTTCAAGCGTAAAGAAACCCCAAATGGTTATAAAATTTCAGTTGAAGCACCCACCCAAAATAACAGGGCTCATGAAAATTGAATGGTCGACAAGTTGGGGATTTTAAGCAAACGAGCAACTGATAGAAAGCCTATGTGTATATGTGTATATATATATATATTGCAAAAGCATAAATAGTGTTACAACTGAAAATCCTTTGAATATTTGCTCTCATCTTTCTTGAAAAGGCAACATGGCTCGACTCGGAATTCTATCCATCTTTGTACTGTTAGTGTTAAGGCCAGCCACGGCCGCTGCACCTCCATGCTCGACTGTCACTGCGAAACTGGCCTCGTGCGTATCATACATCGATAACCAATCTGCACAACCAGCTAGTGATTGTTGTGCAGGAGCGAAGGGGATTCTTACACAAGCAACATCGAAACCTGATAAAATAGCCATCTGGAACTGCATAAAATCGGCCTTAGCTAATCTGGGAAACAAGGTTGATTCCGGTCGAGTTTCTAGCGTTCCTAAGCAATGTGGGATGTCATTTAATCTTCCTCCGATTGATAAAAACTATGATTGTTCTAAGTAAGTTGACTTCTCTCGATCTATTCGTTCCTCAACTCACCATGAATCTGACTTCTGGTTTCTCTTATGCAGGATTTCTTGGTATTTCTCGTGAGGGTTCGCGGAGTAATTTTATGTTCTAATCCAAATAAAATTATGAACCTAATGGTGGAATAATGACAGCTAGTTTGGATGATTAAATCATCAGCCAAGTTCATAATGCACTGAAATGTTCTTCACGTCCAGTTTCAAGATCTGCATCACAACATTGTAAATAAAAAAGTGTGGCAATAAAAGTTGACAGCCATTTCAGTGAATAATACGACTTGATCGATCGATTAGGACACATTTTGCAAATCGAAACTTTTGTAAACTTCGGGAATAGTTAGGAAAAGTAAGAATGAGAGAAACTTTCTGTTAAGAAACTTGAAAATGAAAAATAAACACGCAAGAATAATCAGAATGAAAATATAAAATCGTTCAATAATTCTTTTTCATACCAACTCAATATAACTGAAATATAATCTATGCCAACATCTACGTGAATCCTTACGTAAATGAACACCATTAATGTCCAAATCATTGTAATAGAAGAAAACAAGACAAAGCTTGATAAAATCTAGCTCTTGTATATTTATCGTGTTCAACATTCACTGCAGAAATTAGGATTAAAAAAAATTAAACTAAATGTTGGCTTGGCAAGCCTAATAGAGATTACTAACGTTTCTTCTTTAAAAATTGTTCTTGATCGATCTCTCTCAACTCTAAATTCTCAGATTTCACGGAGGTGAAGGTATCTCTCACTTTAAGCTAGGGGTTCTCTTCATTCAATGGTGGAGATGATGGTCCTGGAACAGAATCAACGAAGAACTCATCCACTGAAACGAAGTCAAGTGAAAGTGTGAAAAAAGGGTTAGGACCAAAACTGTCACTCCATTAATGTGTAGAAACAAATGAAATAATTTTCAACCTAAACATAGCCAAAGTTCTATAAACATCAAAAACTTGTTGATTCATACAGGATGCTAAGATTTGGAGAGAATTGAGAGAACTGAAATTTTTTTCTTCAGTAAGCCCCTCCTCAGCAAACTTAGTGGTCTTATTTATATAATGAAATCAAAATCCCAGTGGTGGAAGAAAATCTCAAAATCGACTTAGGCCATTTATGAAGTGACCTTTGATATGTCTATTCTACATGCTTCTCCGTATTTTTTTTTTTTTATCAACTACTTTTGGTTCTAATGATTGGCAATACCACATACTTAAGGCACATATCAAACTTTCGTTGTAATGGAAGCCTTGATCAATTCTTCAAATGTTGAAGTCAAGTACTTCAACATTTGTGGAAGTAATCATCATTTTGAGTAAGAATTAGCTTCATGATATTGCATAAATGAACACAACATGGAAACTTGTGACAAAAAGATCGCTGCATAAGACAACGAGAACTTTACCTCATTTCACAGCCACAGAGTGAAGGGACATAGAATCAGGAACACTATCATGGTAAACAAGGCCTTATCTAGAATTAACTAGCTATCTAAGTCAACTTATTAATGAAAAAATATCACTAAGCATCTATGTCAAAGGAGGTCCGAGTCCTCGAGATTAGAATATCATTAAATTCTACTCAAAAAAAGCATTCGATTGGCACTTTTATCTCCCTAGGTTTCATCAATTTCAATAGAAGTGAAGTGTACTTAAGGAAAGGGCTGTTTCCCTTTTTACCTATATCCTCGTGCTCTGGAGAATCAAGAAGAATATCCGAATCCGAATGCAGAAAGGGGGAATCTGAACAGTTTCCAAGAGCTCCTAGTTCTGGAAATATTTTCGAAGCAACAAGCACCATTAATTACAGTTGTTTAAAGGGAGCAAGGAAAGAAAAACATAGCAGCCTGAAGGAAAGGGTCTTTCTTGCATTAAATTGTTATATCAAAGCATATAATAACAATTGATCACGAGAGGAATTACCTCCCAAGTTTGATAGGTCTGCAGTTAAGTCCGAAAGGCTGAAATCCCAAGGTATTTGAGCCCACGAACTGAGGGAATCTCTAGAATTCCCGCTACCATTATCTGCTGGAAGCTGCAGTCCTGCTGAACTAGCTACATCAGACGTAAATGCCATATCATGTGCTGATGTTTCTATTCCCATGCTCAATACCTCCAATGCATTGAATGGGAAATGGCCACTCGAAGCCACTGATGTTGGGCTTACGGGCATATCTGATATGGATAGCATTGCATTGTTTGTTTTCATTGCGAGTGCATCAGTTCCTTTGGTGTCAATCACCATACTTCAGAGAAAAAAAAGAACCATGCTTGTCAGCAGAAAATATACAATTTATAATAGTTTCATCACAGAAATTTCATATATCCCCAGAAGTTCATGACTAACTCGATTTCTTTTCTGTTACGATGAACTTCAACAAAAAAAAAAGTAATTGTTTTCAGGCTTCAAAAGCATGTTAATACCCATAAAAGAGATTGAGAATATATTTTTAAATTGTTTTGAGCAAAGATAATACTTTGGCAACATATCAAAGAACAGGTTAATCGAAGGAGCAACAATTTAGCACCTCAATTATTGATTAGGTGAAGAAATTCACTCCAGAAGTTAAAATGGCAAAGATACTTTGGAAGCATATTTGCGGACTAATTGGCGTACAGGATCACATTTCAGAATGGAATGTAGCTAACAACACTATCCTTGATGAGTGGTACAATCATAATAGTTCTCGTGCAGGTTCATGTATAGCAAGCAAAAAACATATATGAAGCGAGAAGATTCGATAAGCATATTAATAGAAGATATTAAGAAACTACGTGAAGGAAGAGAAATTCATGGATATCCAAATTCTTTTCAAATGTCCAATACGAGGGAAAAAAACAGAGAGCCAATGCTAGTAGAGAAGAGAGTTCTTACTCATTTCCAGAATTTATCCGCATTGGATGGAAACTGCCTGTGCCCGGTGCAGGAACTCCATTTACTACATGACAGCTATTTGTGGAATAATCCATAGAATCAAGAAGAGGTTGCCCTGTAGCTGGAACTGGAGGCTGGTGCACAATGGGGTATCCCATAGGTAAGTTGTTGACTGCACTGCAAACTAGTGGCATTGAATAATGATAATAAAACAATACAGAAAATAGCAATTTAATACACATAAAATAATTGTAATTCAAGCCTTTAAGTGGCCTACTCATCTACATCCTACTCAAAGAAAAGAAGAAAGCATTAAGATCTAGAGGGAGGAGGGCACGGGAGAGGGGAAAGAAACATGGAAATAACAGTCATTTTCCAGAGCAACTTAATTGCCAAAATCAAAAAGGCTGGTTCCAGTAGAAGAGGGCTGGCCATAAACACCGTGATCTCGAAAGCAAAATCCTCCTCTCATGACAAATTAATGATCAAGTAAAGGACACAATTAGAACAATAAAATCTGATAGTAAAAACAAGCTTATTAAAAAAATTCAAATGGAGATTTAAAAATAATTGAATATTTTTTGTTGAACAATGGGAAAACCTGTTTATTTTTCCATTTAAGTGATAGCATCCTGGGGATTAGATGATTGCAATATGTTCAGAGAAAAAACTTACAGAAAATGTATTTCTACCAAATCCGCAATGACTTAGCAGTAACACACAAAAACTTTCAATTCTAGTCAGAAATTCTCCTGTCTTTTAAGATACTGTGGCATCAGGAATGAGATTTTCATAATACTGTTGGCAGACAACAGATATATTATTTATTTTTAAGGGAAAAAGGTATGAAAGGGAACAGTTTAAGAGACAGATGCGCAGCCATTGAACCTAAGTTAACAATGAAGAACTAAAACATGAAGACTATTTGTTTGCACCAACAGGTTTTTTAACTCTCTCACATTGGATAAACACGTAGATCTGGCATCATTATGACTCTAATGGATAGAAGAACATTTAAAATCACATCATTGAGTTTTCAAATTAAAATATAGAACATTGTATTTAGCTCAAATAAATGATAGAAATTAAGATTTACCTGGCATTGGATGAATTCCACTCTGCATAGGAGCCAAAGGAACCTTCATAGGCATTGGATACTTCGTTAGATGATACTGATGCTCAAGCAAGTGATTGAATAAGACAATTTGTTTCCTTAATTTAAGCCTTATGTAGTAGCCCCGGAAAAAGTCAGCATTTTCTTCTTCTAATTTGTGCCACACTATATTGAGAAAGAAAAAAAAAATGAATATAGAAGCTTCAGCATTGTAATTACATCGGATTTGAATCCTTGAAGAAGCATATATCAAGAGAGCAACTAAACATAGTACTCAGATGCCAATGCGTAGAAAGTTTCTTTTGATAACCTGAAAAATAGCTACCTAATGTTGTGAACCCGGGATCTATCCTGGCACGATTCAGTAGGGTCTTTATCACCTCATCTCTATTCATGTATAACATTAGGCATCGTTCGATCAAATTCTGGACCTATAGCAGATTACGATTACATTTTTGATATAGAGATTGCGGCCAAAAATTCTTCACGGAATTTTCAAAAAGAATGAGAAAAGACTAAAAGAAAAAATTGTCTTACAAGTTCAATATCCTCTCGTGAAACTTTTCTGTTATCAATGGTTGATGCTGACATTGAACCTGAATCTGGCACAGGAGTCTCTTCAGCATTCTTTGGTTCATTTAGGGACTCGTGTGAAACCTGATTAGCAGGATTAATTTCGGATGTATTATGTGGATCCTGAAAAAGGTTCTTTATTTAGTCATGAGATGACTAAGACAGTGATACCTCAGACTCAGAGAAAATGTTAGAGCAGAACAAAGCAAAATCATAAACAGTAAACTTCTTTTATAGAGAACAATAAGAGCTAGATCAACCTGTGTCTTCTTCATTTTAGCTAAATGCAATCTGGCTGTGGACATCCATGACGCTCTTGTATCTTACTATCCTTAGTTAAAAACTGCCTCAGCTTCCTAGATAAATAATCTGTGAATAAACTGAAGCACTTCTCCACCTGGAAAGTAGAATTTTCTGTTATATGCTCTTCACCATTTGGAACCAAATTCCAAACGCCGAAGACTAAGATGAAACAACCGAAACTACCAATCTTGATGGCATTTAAAGGATCAAGAAAACAAATGAGGTCTTCATCTTTGAAACATAATAGTTCAATTATTACTTGGTAAGGAGGGTTGGACAGTAATAGAAAATATTGAACAGAAAAAAATAAAATGAAAAATCACGTATTGTGAGGTCTAGAACTGCCAAACAGATATCTCAACTGACTAACGCCATGAGTTTATGTGTTGTCAATCATTCACAATTGCAACATGTTAAGATAATTTGTGCGAACTTCACATTTTTGTGGTGTTGCAAGCTACAATAGCTTAAATGTCTGGCAAGACAAAGGTTTCATGTGGTTCATTACGTCCACTTGACATTGCATGTTTCCACTAAGAAAAAGAAGGTTACAATGGTACTACTGTGTCTCTCAGTGTGTGTCTCAAATTACATCTCTGGTCACTCAAAGTGAACCAATGAATATGGTGACCACTAGTATGCGTTTTCACTCACATGATCACACTTCTTATGTTTTCTTCATAGACATTATTTCAGCATAAACCATCAGAAATCTGGAGAAATTTACATTCACCTAAATGTTCAATTGATTGTACAACCATGAGAAAATGAGTATAAGAAGTAACTTGAGATTTTATTGATGCAGGGAAAATGTGCTGATAAATCTCCATTCTCAGATAGAATACAGAGAAACGTTTCTTTTGTTGTCTATGCATCCACGAGCCCAATATTTTGGCATTCATTTCCTTCAATGCTGGTGAATCAAATTGCTATAATAAAACAGCAACTCATATATGCAGAACGCACCAAATTTACAAGATCCATTCTTATAATTCAAACTATTGAGTGATCAAGAAAATTGGTGGTCACATTAGAGAATGTATTTAGCACATTACAAACGAAGTTTATTCAAAAACAAATCAAGCAAGTAAAATTATATTAATGGAAACATATACACGAGAACGTGTGTATACTATTAGACTACAGAGAGTCTACAACAACCATCAATTACGTCAATCCAAGACACCCCATCTCCCCAATCTAACTGACATGTCCTCATTTATCCTCTTGGGGTATATTTGGTACACACTACTCGACAATATTAGATTTTAACCTTTTTCTCTTCTTCAATATTGTCTAGAATGTTGTAGTTCGACCTACTAAACAATCCATTTAGTAAGAGACACATTAGTTTCCTCCATTTCCTATCAGTATGAATCCAAACTACGGATATATAAAATCGATTGTGGGAAAAATATGCTAACAAAATATTCTCACATAGATTTGGATTTACTTTCCTTTCTTTTTTAGCCTTCGCATCCACCAGCCCAATTTTTTGTTGCATCTCTTCCTTCAAATTTAATGTCAATTAATCAAATTGCTTAACTTCAAAAGGTGAAATAATATTTGCCCTCATCTAAGGGAATAACTAATAACAGGAACAAGAACAACGACAGTAACCAAAATGCATAGCTCCACCAACTCTTGTAGTTTAAAAATATCATCTATAAAAATTTGAGCAATTAAAATTAATTTTCTTTTTTTTTCCTACACATTCGAGAAGATGAATAACCTAACAATATCAAGCCGAAAAACTGCAAGCTTATAATCTATATACATTTTAGAACTGAATAGTGAATACATTAATAAGTAACCTTTTTTTCTTTCAAGACTTTTCATGTCATGTACCCAGATTTTTCCTCATTTTTGAAACTCTAAATTTTAACTGAAGTACTTAAGTGTAACATCAAATTCTATAAATTTTCAATCCTAATGCAACATTATTCATAGATAAGATCTAAATATTCAAAATAATTGACAATCAAAAACTATAAAACAAACACAATCAAAAAAATAAAGTACCTTTTCTTCTGACAGCTTTCAACTTCAAATGGTGAAAAAGTTCTGAACTTTATGTTTGAATCGACGAATTATAAACTTCCAGGCCCAGATAAGGAAAACAAGAGATTCAAGCTCAGAAATTCACAAAAATAAGGGGAAAAAAAGGGCAAAAAAGGTTGAATTCTGATGTGGAAAAGTGAGAAATGGAAGTTCAAGAACTCTTGTTTCTTGAATGACTAACGACAAGGACTCTACACACAGTTATTAAGGTTCCATTCAAGAAAAGAAGAAAATTTCGAAATATTAAAGGTAAAAATTATGTGCATGTGTGGATCTTGTGAGGGGTTTATCGTGGTTTAGTTGAAGTTGTCAAGCTCAATAGTTCCTTTTGTAAGCCTTGTTTGTTTCATTTTCTTTCGACTAAAATTTTATTTGTTTAAAGTCAAATTTTAATTTCAAACGTTACGTTCACTAATAATACTTATTAACCATCAATTTCTTGAAAAATAGAATTTCAACAAAATAAAATGAAAATGTTTGGAGGCTATGTGTTTAGTTGGTTATAAGTAAAGCCTTCAGAGGAAAAGACCACTAAGAGAAAGTGAAAGTGAAGAAAAGATAGGAAAAAAAAATCTGCAAAATGACCAAAGCAGATTTACAGTAACTGTTTATCATGTTGAAGAAGATTCAACAAATGAATTGTCAATAGGAGGTTATCCACCAGATTGAAATTACGGTTGGTTATGGCAAGAAGGGATTCGAGACTTTGATACCGTGATTTTTAGTTAAGTGCTCGAGCTACGAATCGTTTTGAGATTACCGTAGAAAATGAACATTTCCCCTATTTAAATACTTCATTTCAGGTTAAGAGGTAAAAGTGCAGAACCGTGAGTTCCTAGTGTGAATTAGGGGGAGAGTGAACCAAAGCTTGATCAATTTTCAAGCTTTGAACATATGTAGAATGGACATAATTCCATTTGATTCTGATTCAATAAAATTTGACCAAACCAAGTACCAAAGATTTTTTTAATAATGGAACCAAACCATTCATTTCTGATTTTGTTTGGTTTGTTTATGGTTCAATGACTATAATTTTTAAATTATAAATGTAATTTAAAGTTCTACTAATCGAAACAATAAAAATAAGATGAGTTCAATTCTCAAACAAAATATTGTATAATAAAATTCATTCACTAATGACCAAACTAAGCCCCTATTTGAGCTTCAGTTTTTTTGGGAAAATATATTTTGGAATAGTGGTTTTTTAAAGAACATGTGATTAAAAATTAGGGAAAAATTTTGAATTTAAATATAAAATTATTTTATTGAAAAATGTGTGGTTGAAAATGAATTTTGAAAAAAATAAGTTTTTGATATAATGAGACTCAAACAAGGGCTAAATGTGACCCACAACTTTATCAACTTTTTAACAACACATTTTATTAATTTTTATCTAAATTTCCTAAAAGTATAATTTTAATCCAAACCAAATAGGCCTGGTTCATTTTTTCATATTAAAACTATTCTAGGCCGTCAGAGGTCCTCCACGTCATCCGCCACGTGTTGGACAAACTGATTTTGCGCTGCCACATGGCGGACGNATTTTATTGAAAAATATATGATTGCAAATAACTTTGATAAAAAAATTGAAAAATGGTTCTCAAACAAGGACATAGTCAAATTATGAAAATACAAACATCAAGTTCAATCTCCATGCAAAATATGGTTTAATAACAATGATTCACTAACGTAGACGAATGTAAAAAATTAATAATATCAGGGTCCATCTTCATGATCATCTCAATCGATTCCTTTACATGAAACCTTCTAATCTAGATGATAAAAATGAAAAGTAAACTTTAGATTGGGTTGTTTTGCATATAGATATTTAGGTTTACAGAGTACAAAAAGTTTCATTCCGATCTTAATTTTAGAAAACAAATAGAGAAGAAAAAATCATGAAAAAAGAGACGAATGACTCGAATACTCTCTAATCTAACAAAATATACAATTTGTGTTGAGCTTATATTCAAACAAGACGTGACAACCTATTGCCTAATCCAGAGCTTTCTCAAGAATAAGCAATTGATAGAGGGAATAGGAATG
>CAIGRL010041173.1:0-14759 GCA_903798325.1 Fraxinus xanthoxyloides
TGTATTTTAGAGTGTGTTTGATAGATATTATTTTGAAAGAATGTATTTTGAAATAATAGATTGATGGAGAATATGTGGTTGAAAAAGAAGGAAAAGTTATTGATGTGATGAAAAATATTATTTTTTTGAAGAATGTGTAGTTGAAAATGAGTAGAAGAATGAAAATGAAAATTTTAATAAGTACCAAACATGGGCCAAAGTAGCTCACTAATTAATATAAGAGAAATGTGCAAATCAATTCATTGGATCCTTTTTGTCCTTCCTTTACTAGTACCAACCTAATAGCCATCGTCTTGTGTATCCTTAGCACTAGCACCAACTCCCATTACGGACTTACGGCTAATTCTGCATTTAGCGGTGCATGGTAGATGACAGTCTACGTATGCTTTTGGCTTTGAAATTTTGCAGGGTGATTACTAAAAAGGAAGCAATGAGAAAAGGCAAAGTCTTCACGATCAAACGACCTGAAACAGAAAACGAAGATCTTGTGAATATGAATGTGGATTACACGATCAAGTTGCTTAATGCCCAACTATGTTGTGTCCAGTTAATCAAACTATATGTGAAAGTACAATTGATGAAGGGGGTTTGAGTCATTATATTAAGGCAAATTTTCAATGAAAGTTTCAAACACTTCAAAAATATGCTGCTACTCGATCTCAAACCTTTAAATCGTAGCAGTTATGTCCCATAATAAACGTGAAATAGAAGGAGCTCTGCACGGTTTCCAACCAAAGGCATGTCAATTGACCAAAACTGTCATCATTTGACATGCATTTAATAATCGAATAAATTTAAGTGTACAACATTGGTTGTCAAAATCCTAGTATGTGATGAAGAAAACAATTTTTTAAAATGAATAGATATGATGATGTCAAATAGGATGTTGCCAACTAATATTATCAATCAATGTTGTACATGTAGCACGATTCTTAATAATCTTAATGAAAGATAAAATAGCCTTCAACATTTAATTAGTTAAAATAATTAAAAAAAAGAGAAACAGAAAACAAGAGAAAAAAATAAAACACATCTTCTTCTTCACACCACAACTCACATTCAATCATGTCCAACGCAAACTACCAGTTGCATATCTTCCACTTTGTCCTACACCCCAAACCTCATGGCCCAATCCACCACGATCCCTTCCATGATGAATGGAATTGTCTGCATGATAACTAGACACCTTCGACCCCGATTCAAGCCCGACTAGGGCAAGCTACGATACCAATAACTTTCCTACTGAACAATTCATTTACAGCAACAACAGATGTATAGTAATGGAGCCGAGGCCACTGCCGAGTGAAAGACCTTTCTCAAGGGAAAGAGAAAGGCAAACAGGTTGAACCCTAAGCATTTTCATAAATGGCAATGGCTGCTATATTAAGGAATAAATTCCACGTCGAATATAAATGAAAATATAAACCAATATATAAGGACTTGGACTACTTATTTTAATAATGTTGATTTTTTTTTAAAAACATAACACCAAGTCTTAATATGGTATCATAACTCATTAAACTCCAACAAGCAATTCGATTTGATTAAAACTAAAAAAATGAGCACGTAAATTTTAAGAATGATTGGTCAAACGAACCATCGTCATGAGGGGCATATTAAATGATAAATCTCATATCGAATAAATGTGAAAATATAGATCAATATATAAAGATTTACGTTACTCATTTAATAAGGTTAATTTTTTAAAAATGGAACTTCGAATCTTAATATTCAATACCCACAACAATTGAAAAGTGAATTCTTGTGGAGATCGAAATTGGCACCAGATATATCATAAATGGAAACATTGTGCGGGTTGAACATTTGGGTTGACCGAAGGGTAACAAATCTCCATATTTGTCAATGGTGCAACCCGAAAAGTCAAAACCCGAACCAAGATTGGCAACGGTAGCCAAGGGGAAGGACTTGATGCAGGCGAAAACAAGTTCGGTTCGATTGTGACAGCCATAAAATTAGGAAGTGCTAACACCATGCGGATGAATTTGAGGGACGATTGGAGGTGAAATTTGGTGAAGAAAGTAACTCTGGGATGTAGCGATTTGAATGAGTATTGTTTTTTCCACTTTTCAATTAATTAAATGTTAATACACTACTTTATATTGTATTAAATTCCTCAAATTAAGATTAGACAATTGAATTTTGATCATTTTTGATGAAACAGTTAGATGTCCTTCCGTCGCACATTTATTGAAAGGTACGAGACATAATTGCTATGATTTAAAGATTAGGGATCATGTTGAAATTTCTCTTTTATTAATTTCTACCAGAGTTAATAAAGTGAATCAACTTCGCGAGATATCATCATCCCCTTGTTTGGATTACATTGAATAAAAAAGAATCAGTCTATAAATACATGAAATTTATACAGAATTGGTACAGAAATTTGAGATGAACGATACAGATTCAAAGATGGAAAACATACACACAAATGCACAAGATGGTGCCCAAATTCTGTGAGTTATTCCATGTGCTTAGGGAATAATTCAATCAAAAATACATTTTTCTAAAAAATTATTTTAAATCACACATTTTCAATAAAATATTATTACATTTAAACTGAAATTTTTCCCCACTTTTTAACCACACATTCTAAAAAATATTATTCCAAAATACATAATTTTTTTTTTTTGTCAAAATCTCATTAAAATGAAGCCTGAACAAGGGCATGTTTATGGTAGTTAAATTAATTAGCGCCCCTTCATAAATCAATTTATATTAATTTCATTACCTTGATTCTCCGTCAGGGACTTTAAGTCTCGTAAATCGACAATAACATTATCGAGTGATTGTCAAGGCCGACCACAAGCACAACGACTCCCTACGCTAGATGCGACATATTCGGTTTATAGGGTACAAATAAAATAGACGTCTAGCTCAATTTGAACTAGTCTTCTCGATTAGTATAAATAGGCCTAACTTTGTGAACTCAAATCAAACTTTTTTTTTTGTTGGGAACGTCTTAACGAGGGAAAATAACAAATACATACAATAATAATTTTTATCAAGATTAAATTAGTATTTTGAAAAATTCCTCTTAATAATAAATTTAAGCGGGGCGTTGATCATTTTCTGTATTTTCTGTCCTCGTAAATAAATTCTTACAAATGTTTTGCTTTCATTTTTTATAGAGCCGCGCTTATTTACAAACAATCAAATAATTCAATTTTTCCCGCGCCATTCCACAAAGACGCATCGGAGATGAGGGATCTTTACCTTCAAAGGCCACAGAATGATCACAAAGCATCTAATCGACGATCACAATCCGTTGCCGATTACACTAATAATCCTCATAAGGTAAAATTAGATTCAAAATTATATTGATGTGTAATATTATGCACCAAATTAACCCAATTTGTATTTTGGCGGGAGATTTATCTTTGCAGTTGAATAAAAAGAGTTTGAATTTCGTGTCTACGGCGGTATCTGAAAATGAATCTTCAGTTTTTGAATCGCCGGAGAAATCGATAGATTTCTCCGTCTCTGAGGTTTGTGATTATAATCCCTTCCATAAATCTGATAAGGTGAATTTTGTTTATTATTCTTTTTATGTGAAATTTAATTATAAAAGTTGATTTTCACTTTGTAATTCCATTTTTGGGCCTATTTATGATTAATTCATATATCTAGTTATTACATTTGAAGCAGATTAGACGTTTGTTTCAAAATTTAAAGTCTATGCTTTCATATAGGCTGACAGTTTTGCAGAGGTAATGAAAGGAAAATGCAATTTTTAGCTTGAAATTTCTTAGGTTCCTGAGGTTTATTTGCGGTCGGATTTATTTTGCTTGTGTTCACCTTAAAATTATTCACCTTGAATTCGTTTTGGAGGAGTTCACATCTTTCTGTTTTCCAGAATTCCATTACTTCAACAAGTCCAGTGGCTACACTTTCATCAGATACAGTTGCTCTTCCTGATCACTCTCCATCCTTATCATCATCATCCGTAATTACTTGTGAGAAGTATATAGCTGCCAGTGTCTCGAACAGTAAAAGTAAATATCCTGAAGAAGTAAACTCTCTGAAGCAGATTGGATCTGTTGAGGCAGAGATGGTGATAAAACATCTGAGAGATGCTAGAATTCATGTAATGAATTCAAATGATATGGGCCAGTCCAAGAAGCTTCTTGAAGTTTTGATAAAAGTCATTATTCAAGAGCTCTGGGGTAGTCCATATGAAGAGAAGGAATGGATCGATGAACTTGTTTCAAGCAATGCTCGAGTAGTTATCCTTAATGTTTTGCTGGGAATCTTTGCAATTCTCGTGTTTGTGCTCATCAATTCTGGAGCAAAAGGCATTCCTAGTGGACCTCCACCAACTTGACGTAGTAAGTTTCCTTGGCTCCTTGGTAGTCTGCTTCCACTTAAGACTGTTAAAAATCTTTTCGTCTTTGCTGAAATTTGGATTTGTATTAGTGTGCATTGCAACTCCACATATAAAGGCATTTGTATCCACAATGCTGACGTGCATGCCAGAGATTATATGTTAGAAATGAACGACTCTGGAATATTGATATATAGATGCTGAGTTGTACCTGATTTCCTAGTTTATGCTTGCTCGAGGATGGAAAGTTTATGTTATATTTGAAATAGGTAATCACATGCATAATTATGTTAGTTCACAGGTATGTGAATATGAATTTTTTTAGACAAGGGACTGTGGCCTATTTCTTGTCTCCATCATTGATGATTGGACAGCACATTTTTCTGTGGATTTCTTGGTGCTTCTATGAATACTTATCTGCTATAACCAAAGAGCATCAAGTCTTATTCTGGCTTGCGTACGATTTTGGATTTGTAAACGTAGTTTCTCTAGATCAAGTATGTAGAAACTCCTAGCTAACAATTAGGCTCAACGTTGAAACTTTTACCCGTTCTGTTAAATCTAGAACCGTGAGCAAAGATTACACCATGTTTGGCCTAGTTTTTAAGTCCAAAACATCTGCTTTAGGAGGGCTTTTTTCAACAGCATGTATAGTCATGCTACCCAAAAAAGCTAGTTTGTTTTTTCATCTAGGCCAAATATGCTACATTTGTCCTACTTACTTTACACATGTTCTCCATTCCTTGATTTACTTGTTTCCATAGGCATTGGCCTGTAAAAAAGAAAAGGTAAATTAGCACAAAAAAGCGCAATACTACAAGGAAGCATTTTTGGTGAAGCTCTATCTGTTCATGGGCAACAAGCATATTTATCACATAGGTAATATTCAATCTAAGTGCCTGACCTGATTTGATAGTTAAGGTGATTGACAATTCAACAACCTTTTGGTAGTTAAAATACTTGTGTCATATTAAGCCCCTGTTTGATGGTTGAGAATAAGTTCAAGAAAAAAATGAGTATTTAAGAAATAGGGGCCAAATTAGGGCTTATTTTTCTCTATGCTTTGATCTAATTTCCTCATCTTGTTTTCCTATATTTTTCATTAGATGGTGGTAGCTGAGGGATGAAAATGTGATATCAGGTAGGATATTAAGATTTGATATTGTTCTTTTAGTAAGACGTCGAAAATACTGGAACTTGAGAACTCATCAATGAGAGTACATATCTTTAACTTTTGTTGCTTCGGCAACAATATTATTTGAAAGCTCATTAGGACTAACCCCCATAATTTAGGTATGGTGCTCCTTTAAGTGATGCTTAAGGATCCAATTTGTTGTAACTTTACAACTAATCTATCAAAATTTAAGTAATAAGCAAGCAAGAAATATTATTATGACTTTTAAACATGCCATAGATTCTTATGCAACCCTTTAAACTTCAGAGCTCGGATTGGAGAACACAAATGTTGGTGGAGTGTAACTTTTGTCGTTAGGCCTGGGGACACAAGGTAGGTCCTATGCTCACATGCAATTTGAACCTCATTTGAGACCTCTATTTGAAAAAATGACATAGAAAATATATGTAACCAAGAAATTCTATGACCGTAAATGGATGGAAAGTGGAATTCATCCCGTATTTTTTCTTTCTATGCATCTCGTTTCGGAGATCCTCAAATTCTCCATATGTGATGGGTAGATGGGTGGTGTTAGAGGTTAATTTCTCGTCGATGAATTATAAATATTAATAATATAAAGTTTTGGATTGCCCTCTTATTGATATTGATATTTTACAATGAAATCAGAATTCAACAAGCTCCAATGAGTAATTAGATTTTACTAAAATACAAACAAGCATTTGGCATTCAAACGAGCACCATCCCTACGGAGTATGTTAAGGGTAAAATTCCGATATGTAAAATTACTAACTAATATATAAAGATTTTAACTACTCTGGAGTATCTCCAGTACTTCTTATTTCTTAAAGAGTATCCTTAAGAGTTATATTCTTTATACAAACTCTTTATCTTTTGTTCATTATTTTACATTTTTTCAACGATCATTTACTATTTTTCCTCATTTTGTAATTAAAATATTATTTAAAAAGTAATAATTAAATTTTTTAATATAATATGTGAATAATCTAAGTAATGGAGTATTGAAACTTGCAATTTTATTAGATACAATAATGATAAAATACAAATAGAAGATAATTTTGATTTTTAAAATGTAGAGATTCAAACACGTCTATATTAAAAAATTCTAAAATTTTAAATAAAGAGAGTGAGAACTTAATTTTTAATGTTGATTCTTAAAATAAACAGTATCTCACCTTTTGGAAAATCTTGAAAATAATCTTAAAATTGACTTTTTTTAAGATAGAAAAGTCTCAATTATGATTGGGTGGGAGTGAGTTTTTATTATATTTCAACTCATGGATATATTCATGAAATAAACATGGTACAATGAGTTTGGTGTGGATCAAATTTATGATTACATGGGTACATACGAGTTAGGACAAGTCATAATCATGCAGCCATTTGAAGTGTTCTTGATCATCATTATTTCAGTCAACTTATTTGCTTAATTCTTTTTGTATCAATTTTTGATATTAGACCTTTTCCATATGGAGTCACTTTTCACTGCAAGAAACAAGCCAATGCATGTACATACATATTTGTAGAACCGATTTCACTCGAAACTTTCAATTTCATGGTTTTATCCATGATTTTATTATCTGACTAATGCTAACCTCAAAACTAATCGTGTTAAAATAAACAGAATAATGCTATTTAGTACGGAACTATGCTAAGCATTACTTTTGTGCTAAATAGCATTAATCCGATGAAAAGTTCAAACGTTGATATGTAATGGTCTGACCTCTATGTCAAAGTTCATCTTCATATTTACAAGTCATATATCACTCCGACATTTTCAATTTACCATCATTATATTATAAGTATTGCTTTTTTTTGGCACAGCACGCGTTCATCTTATTTTTCATGAATTCAATATAAGTTTTTCATAAGACAGGAGTATTGGATTCAAATTTTAAAAAAGGTTATAAAAAGTAATGAGAAATAAGATGGACAAAGTCTCTTTCAAAACAAACAATGTCTATGAGTTACTGGCTTGGACACGGTGGTCGAATCATTTCATGATCCGTGAAATGTGCTTATCCAACCAAGATACTTCGTTTCCTAATATAGAGTTGGCTCAACACAGAGAATACATTTTTCAATTGTTTTTCAATCGAGCCATATTTTCTTTAGAACTAGTTCGAGCTTCACTAAAATCGACCGGACTAATCCTATCGATCTATCTTGACACTACTACTCAAGAAACACCGTTGTTCTCACCTGTCCTGTCTAAACTCACTCGCTCACTCTCACATGGTTCAAGGGCTAAACATAACCGTGAAGACAAAGCTCTCACGCACTCTGATTTTTTCATTTTATTTTTAGTACAAACACAAGGGCCCAGGCATTAGGCTCTCCGCGTGCTCACTCGTGATTCCCTTTAAAGTCCCTTCACCCTCCCACTCTCTCCCCACCAATTCTCTCGCCTTTTCTTACTCCACTCTTCCCCAAATCCACCCACCCATTACCCAGCCATCAATCTCCAACAAAATACATACGTGTACGTATATATAACCAGGAATCTCAATCAGAATTATTATTATCAATCTGCAGAGTTTCTGAAGATAATATACAAGCCAGGTGAATTCATTATTCATCGATTCGATTATTCACGTTGAATCTGAATACTTCTATATTCAGCCATCTCATGGTTGAGTCATTAGCCTCTGGCTCTGTTCGGTATTTTCAAATTAGAATTTAAGAACTTCGTTGAATTTGTTAAATTTAAAGCGGTTGCTAATTGCAGAGTGAATATCGATTCGATTATTCACGTTGAGTATGAAAACTTGTCTACTATATATATTTGTGTTGTAGCTTCATATCATTTTAATTCTGTTATTTCAAAAAGATGTGTTGTTTTTTCCTGCTTGTTGATGATCCGAACTGTTTTTGTATTAAAGTTTACAAGTTTTTTAGTTAATTCATTAGCCTCTGGCTGTCTTTGGTGTAGTGTAATTAAAAAATCAGAATTTTGTAGATTTTCTTGAACTTTAATCGATTCTATGTCGTTAAAAACGTAAACAGGCTTACTATCTGATTTCTAATTCCCAATATTTCTGATAAATTAATTCTATTTTTCTATCCTAAATCATCGGTTTAAATTCTTAACACTTTATTCGGTCTTTGAATCTACCAGTACTTGTTGATTCTAACTCAATTTTATTCATGGAACTGAATCTCCAGGTCCACTCATAAATCATTTTGATTGATAAAAATTGCTGAAGATGACATCATCACTGGTCTCGAATCCAGTAGTGAATTCCGACAGATCATCCATGAGAAGAAAGAAAAAGAAGAAAATCCAAAGCCAAATCCTTGGGGAGAATCTTAATACTAATAACCTTCAGAATTCCACTGAGAATTCAGTAATTCAATGGAAATCTGAAGCTCAGCAGCAAAGTTACTCATCAAAATTGCTCCAGGCGCTACGCCAAGTCCGTCGCAGCAGCTCAACAACTCTTACATCAGCTCCGAAGTGCGGTCGAGCCGTCCGTGAAGCAGCAGACAGGGTGTTGGCAGCCTCAGCCAAGGGCCGTTCCCGATGGAGCCGAGCCATTCTGACAAACCGGCTCAAGCTCAAGTTCCTCAAGAAGAATAACCTCAACAAGAGGCAGAGAAATGTAATGATGGTTACCACCGGGAGCAGCCAGTCACAGAAGAAATCAAGAGTGAGTATTATGCGTTTGAAGATGAAGAGTCTACCGGCTGTTCAGAGGAAGACTCGAGTTCTTAGTCGGTTAGTTCCAGGTTGCCGGAAACAGCCTTTGCCAGTAATATTAGATGAGGCTACCGATTATATAGCGGCTCTTCAAATGCAAGTCCGCGCCATGAGCGCTTTAGCCGAGCTGCTTTCTGTTCCCGGCTCTTCTTCTTCCTCTAACGCCGCAGCATCTCCTCCTGGTAACCAGCTCACTTCAAGCCAATCTCCCCCCAGCGTATAATTTTATGGATTTTCTCTTATATTTCTTCTTTTCTATTATTCTCCTCTCTCTTGAATATTTCACTGTGAAATATATTTTCCTTTTTTTTTTAATTCCCTTAAAAGTTGCTTTGATATATAAATTTTTTTTTCCTGGTGCTATTAATTTGGTAAATAGAAGATAATTAGGACGAAATAAGGACAGTCAGGACTCAGGTGCGAGGAATCCAGGTCCAAATCTTCTTTATTCACGTGGCTGGGGAACTTTTTTTATTTTGCTGTGGGGTCCTTGTGAATAATTGAGTTTCGCATCTTTGCCCAATAGTTTTGCCAAGGAATGACTTCAAATCTTGAATGAACACACCCTAATGTCCAAATAATGCAAAAAGAATCCATTGCTTTAAACTTTTGTGGACTGAAAACTGAAAGAGTTGCATTTAATCGTTTTAGCCTTGAATTTAGTTTGAGGGTTGTGAAGAATCATATTGAGAATTGAGCAATTTTTGAATGTTCCTTACCCTTTAACTCTTTACTTTTTCCGATTTAAGCGGGTCTAGTTTAAAAACATCGGTTATACAATAAAATTTGTCAAATTAGGTAATTTAATTTCTATCCAAAGAACGTCAGTTTGCTTTCTTGATGAGCTATTGCTCCAATGCCCAATGGTCCTATAGTGTCAGATTAGGACCATTATATGCTTTATACCAGATTTAAATGGCAAATGTGCCACAAAGAGCAATGAAAATGACACATCAATCTGACTAATTTGGAGGGTTAGTTGGTACTCTAGTGTGTGTGTGAATTATCAATGGTGAGTGATGAATAGATTTTTGTCTGAGTTGCTTTAAGTGCAGGAATCTTATAAAATGATAAGATAGTTAATTCTGCCTAAAGTGGCCAAAAGAACTGCTGTGCTCCATGTGGATTGAAGAGTTGAAGTCCCTACTGCATTTAAAGAGAAACTGGCAACGTGTACACTTGTTCAAAATGTGTGTGCGAAAATAAATTTGAGGGAAATTTATTTTCAGTTAAGCTGTGCCAAAGAACACTTAAAATGTTGATGATGATAGCGTGTTGAGTAACTTATTAGTTGGGTATTATTGTGCCCAACTTAAATGTGTGTATGCACATTGTCATGTATTCACGCAACGCATTTGGTTTTTGAAGACCAACAACCATACGCAAATGGCATATAATCTCTCTTCAAAATTGATAGGTGTCAAAATGTGACAGGCTCTCCAAGCTCGAGATGGTTTGACATGTAAAATTCTGACTATTGGATAATAATGGGTCGAGAGGGCCTAGTTTTGCAGGCACGCATGGACCAAAAAGAGAAAAAGACATTATAACGAGGTTCTTAAGTTTGTTCCAACCCTGCCTAGCTATAGGCGTACACATTGAGATGAGCCATGACGAAGTGTGCATGGCTTGACATAAAACTCTAGATAGCCCAGGTCCTTAAGCGAGCTGCTCTTGACCCAAGCCAACCTAAGTTCGATTTATGTGTGGATTTCACGAGTAACACTACATCGCTAGTGATGTTCTTCAAATGTCTTTGCTGCAATTCAATGAATAAACATTTATCACAACTTTAATGAATAATGTTACATATTCAATATGATATATACCCATAGTGATGAATAGTTTATTCATCAAAATTTGCACGGTACTGCTACAGAAGTGACACTTGATGATTGAAGGAGGACCACAAATCCAAATGAGGAGCGAATAGAGGAGTCTAAAGACAAGCAAATGACATGACACTGCAAATTTGCTTTGATATCAATTGTTTGTTGGTACATTTATTGTGTCCACCAACACTGCAATACACATGCACCCATGTGACTTGCCTCGTTAAATTCCAACCTTTCTCAGCAATGAATTCAATCCGCAGGTTTATGTTTTTTTACTTTACTTTGAAAAACCAAAAGAAAAAGGTGTAAACACATTAATGTTAATTAGTTAGGGTGTGTTCGATGGGTATTATTGATGAAATAATATATTGAAAATGAATTTTAAAAGAATGTGTAACAAACATGAACTTAATAGAAATATGATCTTTACTATCATTTATGGTCTGTTGAAATAATACAATGAGTTGAGATATGTTGCTTCCATTGGAGTGTCCTTCATTTAAGCTCCTTAGAATTGAGTAGTCATTAAGTAGATAGTACTTGTGAGTCCATTAAAATTTATCATTAAAAATAAAGTTGGGCTATTTATAAAAGATTTATAATTTTTACCAAACGCAACATAAAATTTTGACATCTTGACATACAAGCTCTTGTTAACAAATGAAAAAATAACATTTCAAAATGTGATGTCTCGTGTTTTACTATGTATGCGTTTTCTCATTTACTAACAAGGTATAATCTATTGAGGCTTAAAAAATTGAATGGGACGATCAACCAATAAGGGCAATAAATCTTGATTCTCGATACAAAATTACGACGTAGTAAACATTTTTTTATGTAGGAATTCGCAACTGCTACTCGTGAGTGTGCACTGGGTAAATCTCGCTCTATGTGTAATAGCTCGCAAACCACATAGGAGAGATAAACCGCACTAGACAAGTCTGGTGCGACGAGTTCGAACAAAGAAATGTTGAC
This sequence comes from Fraxinus xanthoxyloides, assembly GCA_903798325.1. Lineage (NCBI taxonomy): Eukaryota > Viridiplantae > Streptophyta > Magnoliopsida > Lamiales > Oleaceae > Fraxinus > Fraxinus xanthoxyloides. Next base: position 12,006 of record CAIGRL010041173.1, read on the forward strand.
AGTAGATTCGAATTCGTAATATTCAATTTTCGCGTTCACCTATTTCACCAACTCGACCACCTCCGAAAAGGGTGAGATAGTAAATATTTTTATTGCATGTTTGATGCATAATATTATAAATTACTATACAACTACAACGGAAAATATCTTTTAACATTTTTGAAATTATTAGGTTAACAATGGGAGGGAGTGATGGAGTGATTGTGAAAAAGAAAAAATGTGGGGCCCAAATTGGGTATGAGGGAGACAGTTATTGCAGCTGTCCACATCTGTGGGTAGTTATTGTTGTGTATCAGAAGTGACTAACCATAAACAGTGTCTGAAAACGCCCACTTTAGCTTCAATGAAATGGCCATGCTATCCTTTCATCAAATATTTTAATTAATTAAACATACCCTAACAAGCTAAATGGAGAAGGATATTTTTATTTATTAATAATTTAATTTTTTGATGTTATTATTCTATATCTCTTATAAAAATTAATCTTATAGTGTATGCAGTTATCATCACAATTAGGGGCCAAGTTATCATGATTTGAGTAACAGCAATTTTCTTATCCTTATTACCTTTTATTTTATTCGTATGTAAATAATACATGAAAATTGAAGAATATTCGCATCCAATTGCAACGTGTTAGATATGTTCGATTGAACAAAAATAACCCCAAATAACAACAAAATATCCCACCCATATTTCTTTTTCATAATGCCAATTCTATTTATTCAATATTTGTTTTTTGTCGAGAAAACGAAGTTTGATGTGCATCTTCTAACTCACGTTGATTTGGGTTTTTTCCGCCACACATTTGATCTACCTCTTATTCAATTTGAAATTTTTAGCAAATCCTTGAATCTCGAATAAAATGTGATATTACACCAATACGTTTCGAATATATATGTACTTAATTTTATCCTTTTAGGACATGAATTATATAATTGACATGAAAATATATTATAAGCATTAGGTTGCATTTAAATATTGAAACCTAGAATATATACATTTATAACTTAATGAAAAGGAAAGTTCATAAAGATCCAATAAATTGACATTTTATTAATCATCCACTTGACATCTTAACACATTAGTTTAATAATCACATCTAATTGTAGTTATCACATAAATGGAAACCACAACCAATTGTATACTCAAAAGATGCAAAAGCACATGGGCTGCCATGAAAATGGGTCCCAATTCAACACATGATTTGTAAATTAAGTTTGACATTGTTCAATAAAGTGATTAAATCTATTTACAAGAAATTATACAAATGAAGAATGTGGGCTCCATGGATCATAAATCACATAGTGGCAAGCATGTGAACATTCATACAAGGATTGATTTGTATTTAGTGCACAAATTTTTTTATATTTAATATTTTTAACAATTAAAATAAACAATAAAATAATTTTTTAATGAATTTTTTTAATAATGATAATGACAAAGATTTCTACATATAGGCTCAAATCGATCAATAATGTCAGAATCTAATTAATCGATTTGAACCAACTGACTAATGGAATACTCTAATACGTTATAGAATTTAGCTCTTGTCAACGATCCAATTAGAGGAATATTAATGAGAATGGTAGAAATTTCTAAAAGTACATAAATCAATCAATGAATGAATGAATCTCAAAATGAATAATGTATAATCGATGAGAAATCGAGAGTCATCTTCAATAATATACTTATTTAATAATTAGACAACCCTACATAATTGTCCCCTTTCACCTCCACATTCGAATTAAATCACTAAACAACTCTCCAGAAATAAAAAAGCGCGGAAAAAGTTGAGAAGACAATTTTGAGTAAATAATTAAATTTTGATCAAATCTCATTAGAAAACTAGAGGAATACTCCGTGTGACTTATTTTATTTGCACCTACGAGGACAAAGGGTTTAGGCCCTCCTTGATTTCTGGCACAATCTCATAAAATAAGTGACACTTAGATTAAAAGAAAATCATTTTGGGTAAATTAATTATAATTTTTTTATGAATTATGAGTAAATTATGCATAATTATTTCAGATAGAGTAGCTTTTGCTTTCTTAAGTGGTCAAAAAGGCGTTGAAACACTTGATCTAAAAGCGTAAGCTATACACTCCTTAGGTAATATCGTGCGCGAATTCTCTTGAAAGTCAAATTTACCATTGTATTAAGGGTTCGCGATTATGTATTTAAATAAAAGCAAGTTTTATTATTATTATTATTATTATTATTATTATTATTATTAGTCGGGGAATGAATTCCAAGTCGATGTTGGAAAAATTCTTCCACTCTAGAGAAAGAGGAAATAATATTCCATCTTGTGAGTCATTGATTATGATATTATCATACTGATATTGTTTCGTTACACTTTCTCTCTTTGCATGCAGAAAACTCATCTCTTCCCTCCTACGGAAATTAATTCTAGTGCGTTTGATCATTCTTTTAGACCAGATATCAATTTTCACCTTGATAAGCTAAATTTCCATATCTCATCAATTTTCACCTGGACAATATTATCGAAGCCAACTTGATCAAGAGCTATATTTGTTTTATGAATGCATTATATTTTAATTGCATTAAAGGTCCATAACTTTTATTCATTATTCCATTTAGGTTCCTAGCCTTGTAATCTCACTCTCATATTCGACATTCTATTAATTAGAAAATCGTGCCTTCAACGCAATTTTAGTCCAAAAATATTTTCTTAACATGCTTCAAAACGATAGAAAAGTATTTAGTTGCAATTCGTATTTTTTTTTTTTTTTT
>CAIGRL010041189.1:0-11663 GCA_903798325.1 Fraxinus xanthoxyloides
AATCAAAAGTTTTTCCAAAGAAAACAAATTGATAAAGATAAATAAAGAGTAAACATCAAATATTTTATCTTAAAAGAATATCTCTATAATGCTCTTAGAAGTGTATGTTTTGAATGCAAGAAGAGGTGGTATTTATAGCAATGCAACGGGCAAAAATCTATCTTACCGGACGTCCGCTACGTACCGGACCATCAACTAGCCGTTGCGTCAGATGGTCAAAAAACTGATTGTTACTGCCGTACCGGACGTTCGGTTGACCGTTGACTGTGACCATTAACTTTTTTTTAGATGTGATTTAAGTTCAAGTATCACTTTGAAAAATTAATATTATTTTAGATCAAAAATATTTTATGCAAGTGATATGAAAATAACTTTGTGCACCAAATAATTTTTGAGCTATTGTCATTCATTACTAAGGATCAAAGTGTTATACATTTACATATGATCTCGAAAGCATAGTCTTTGATCTTGCTCCGAAGTTTCTTTCATTATTTGACTTTAATGCTTGACTTCGATCTTGACCTTCTTCATGAGCCCGATTTAATAGTCTTGATTTTGATCTTTTAAGCTCTTGTCTCAAATGATTTGACTTGAATGCTTAACTTTCACTTTGCTATTCATTTCGAATTCAATTTATGATGTGTTGATTTTGGCAATACTCGATAGATTTTAGCATTGAACTATCATCACTCAAAATCAATTGTTAGAAACAATATTAATCTTTTTTTTTATAATAAAAATATTGAAGATGAAATCAACTATAGGTCAACACTTCTAGCATTTCCTTTTTAGTTGTTGCATAACTGATTTGAGCATCTGTCAAAGTTTTGCTAGCATAATAGATGACACGTGGTATCTTTCTCTTTCANATATTCTTGATTTTGATCTTTTAAGTTCTCGTCTCGAATGATTTGACTTGTATGCTTAACTTTCACTTTGCTATTAATTTCGTGTCCGATTTATGTTGTTTTGATTTTGGCAATACTCGATAGATTTTAGCATTGAACTATCATCACTCAAAATCAATTGTTAGAAACAATATTAATCTTTTTTTTTATAATAAAAATATTGAAGATGAAATCAACTATAGGTCAACACTTCTAGCATTTCCTTTTTAGTTGTTGCATAACTGATTTGAGCATCTGTCAAAGTTTTGCTAGCATAATAGATGACACGTGGTATCTTTCTCTTTCATTGTCATAGCACTGCTTCCACTACATAATTGATGGCATCACACATGAGCTCAAAAGGTAATTCCCAATCCGGTGCCACTATAACATGTACAAAAGTTAATTCTTCTTTCAAAGTGTTAAAGACATTTAAACACTCATCAAAAAAATTAAATGGCAATTCTTCTCCAGTAGACTTCACAAAGGTTTTGTAATCTTTGAAAAGTCCTGAATGAATCTTCTATAGATCCTTGCATGTTCCAAAAAGCTTCTGATCTCTTTAACTGAATTCGGTAGTTGCAATTTTTCAATTACCTATATCTTGGTTTTTTCAACCTCAGTACATTGTGAAGAGATTATATGTCCCAACACTATCCCATTCTTCACCATAAAATGACACTTCTCCCAATTAAGTACCAGATTTCTCTCTTTGTACCATTATAATACTAGAAATGGGCGTTCCAAATAGTTTTCGAAGAATCTCCAAGTAGTAAAAAAATCACCCATAGATACCTCGATGTCCTTTTTAACCATATATGGCCATCCTGTAGTGCTAAAAAGTTGCAAGTGCATTGCATAGACCAAAATTCATTCTCTAAAGGCAAAAGTACTGTAGGGATATGTGAATGTTGTTTTCTCCTGATCTTTCTAGAGAAATGGCTATTTGATTGTACTTTGAATATCCGTCCAGAAAATAGTAATGAGAGTGACCGGCTAACCTTTCCAACATCTAATCAATGAAGGGCAAGGAAAAATGATATTTTCTTGTAACATTGTCAACTTTCTATAATCGATGCACACTTTCAACCTAATTACTAAGCATGTTGGAATTAGCTCATTGTTTTCGTTCTTCTCTACTATAATTCCATCATTCTTAGTCACCACATGCATTGGATTCAACCAAGAAATTTATGAAATGGCATATAATCCCTACATCTAACAATTTAAGCACTTATTTTTTCACTACTTTATTCAGAGTTGGATTTAATTTGTGCTTACCCTCCACTGTCGGCTTTGACTCATCCTCCATTAAGATTTTGTGCATACAAAGAGTTGGAATGATCCCTCTAATATCAGCTATCATTCATCAAATTGCGATTTTGAGCCCTTTTAGTACCTCTAATAACTTTCTCTCATCATCCTCTATCATATCATTAGAGATGATTACTGGAAGCGAAATTGATTATCCCAAATAAGCATAGCCTAGATGTGATGGGAAATTCTTTAACTCAAGAGTTGGGACGTTCCCTACTAAGGGTACCGTGGTGATGGATTGGCACCAAAAGACTCATATTGCCAAATGTCTCTTTCTCATAGGGTTGTTCATCCAGCTGTGAAGCACATTCCTTAAAAACTGACTTCTCTGATTATGACCGTTCAATATTTATTTCAAATTGGTTTGATGGATATTCCATCTCAAATGTATCAACTACAAGCTCCTCAAGAACATCTATTTAGCAACAAGTATCTAAAGTCAATGGGTATTTCACCTCCTTGAACACATTGAATATGACGTTGTCCACTTAAAGAATCATCATTCCATTATATACATCGATAAGTGCTCTTCCAGTGGCCAAGAAATGACTTTCCAAGATTAGAGAAATATTTGAATCCTCTTCCATGTCCATGATAATGAAATCTGCCGAAAAGATGAATTTGTCAACCGTGATGGGCACATCTTCATTGATTCCCTTTTGGTCTTTTGATGGGCATGTCAGCCAGTTACAGTGATATTGTTGTTGGTTTTTAAATCTCCCAATCCAAGAGACCTATAAATAGACAGTGACATTAAATTAACACTAGCACCTAACTTACATAAGGAATGTTCAAAGTTATTAGAACCAATGGTGCAAGGTATAGTAAAACTCCCTGAGTCCTTTAGTTTAGGAGTTAGTTTTTTCAAGAGAATTGCACTGTATTCTTCATTTAGGCATATTGTTTCCTATTCTTATAGCATTCTCTTGTTGGAAAGAACTTCTTCAAAAACTTGGCATACCTGGGCATTTGTGCTAATGCACCTGCAAAGGAAATATCTTTATGTGCAACTTCTTGAAAACCTCTACAAACTTGGCAAACTTCTTGTCTAGATTCTTTTTCTACAACTGTTGTGGGAAAGAAATTGGTGGAACATAAGCCTTGATTGAACTTGGTTCTCTCACCAGTGATGTTTCATTTGTCTTTCCCTTCCATCGTGATTGATGCAAAATTTTCTTCCTTATTAGCTTCTTCAACTTCTACCTCTTTTTTCTTTTCTATCTGGACTCTTTACATGTATCTCAACAGTTGTGCTCCACTTTTGGTTGTAATAGCTTACACTTGCTCTTTTGGATTGATCATTGTATTGCCTGAGAATGTCCTTTGTGGTCGTTTTGTAAGTTTTTGAGCTATTTGACCAATTTGTATCTCCAATTTCTTGATAGATGTTTGCTAATTCTAAAAATTTGTATCAATTTGATGTGTCACATTATCTATTTTTTGCATGTACTGATTAAACATCTTTCCTAAACTTGGTTTTTCCTCTTACTGGAATTATTTGAACTATTCTCCTGGTGATTATCAGACATTAGAAGTTTGGGTAATGCATCCATTCTAAGTTATATGTGTGTCCATATGGGTTAAAATTGTTGGAACCATTTAAATGAAGCTAACTTGTTCCTCAACTTGGACATGTAATTTTATGTGGGATGATTGGCTTACAATTTTTACATAATGGACGGTCATTACTGCATGTGCTCCTTGTGTTTGTGATTTTACAAGTAACTCCATCTGTTTTGTCAAAACAACAATTTGTGCGTTGGTTGATACTGTGTTGTCTAATTCATAAATTTTGGCTACCTTCTGTGTAGTGGCAATTACCTCAAACAAATTTAGGCATTATTGAACTGATTTACCGATGATTGATCCACCAGCAGAGGAATCCACCAAGACTTTGATAGTGGTAAAATTCCGTGTAGAAATATTGCACTTACATATCTATAGTGATTCCATAATTTGGATGCTTTCTTATTAGCTCTTTGAATCTATTTCATGCTTCACGATAACTTTCCCTATCTCTTTGTTGGAATGTTTTAATTTTCAGTCGAATTTTTGCTACTTTTACGTGTGGAAAGAATTTGTTGTGGAATTTCTCCCCCCATGTAGTAATGCTTCCATGAAGTTCAGCATCTAATCACTTCAAAGTTGCATCCCTCAATGTGTAAGGAAATAAATGCAGCTTGATATCACCTTCAATAACTCCTGGAGCATGGAAATTCTAACAGTTCCAGAGAAATGTCAAAATATGTTTGTTTATGTTTTCATTATGTAACTAGTAGAATTGGAGAATTTTGTAACGCCTCGACTCGCATGGTCTGAAATGCTACTAGAAGATTTGTATCTTAGCTTGTAGGCTTAAAAATTATTTTGAAAATAATTTAATTAAATACACTTTTCAAGGAATGCATAAAAATTTAACTAAATTTTGGTTTAAGAATTATTTAATCCTAAACAACACCATTTCATATTAAAGGACCATCTAATAATTTTTTTAGAAGTGAAGTCACTTTTGTACGACAGCAAAATAGTGACATGATACTAAAAGAAACAATAAAAAAAATTGAACAAATTCCATGCAAATTTTATTGTTCATATGAAAAATGGCATGCACGCGTTCCACAAATGATGTTCATAGATATCCATTTATCTAAAAACACGTAAACATTTCTAATTGAATAAAAATATTAAGTCACCAGTTTCTCCATAACATGTTACATCTTCATCTATCATCATCCACGCCCCAAACAAATCAAATCAACTGGTAGAAAGGGAATTGATAAATTAGTTTGAAATTGAATAGATTATCAGTACATTTTGTTATCAAATTAGAAGATTCGAATTATAGTTTCATACCATCACACGTAGATGGATTTCTAGCAAAATCCAATTTCTATAGAATTATTATAACACGTAAAGCTAGAGAATGATCGTTCCAACTATTGTAGTGCCGAAACACCATACTCGAAGCCACCAAGTCCTTCATATTTTAACAAAAAATCGCACTTGAAAACAAAATAACCACTTGTACCTCTACCTACCTTAATTTGTGGCTTTTAAATGCATGAAGTTGGACGATGAATATTGTTTCCCGATGGAAAATCTTGAAAAAAAAAATCTGTTTCTCTCATGTTTTTCTATCATCTGAATTTTTCTCTTGTTTCAAAGTGTGAACCTCCATATGTGTAAACTCTACATAAATATATAGTAGAAAGTAATATGAATCAATTGGGAAATGAAATCAATTGGGAAATGAAACTTTAGTCCTATAGTGAAGAAATCCTGGTAGATTATTCACAATTGATGAGGATAAAAAGAAATGTTTAATAGGGAAAATGAGGGGTTAATCACGTGTAGGAACCGTTGGTGCTCATCTCCATTTAAGGTAAATTAAAAGTGGCCTTTTATGTTTCAATTCATGTATTTCATTTGATGTTAAATGTCATAACTGTGTGTGGACAATGCCATATATATCCTACCAATTATGAGATTAAATGCCTTGACTATTCAACCAAATTAAGAAATGGGCGTTAGTTTAATTTGAGATTTAATTCCTTTAATAGTCAACCAAATTATGAAACGTTTCGGCCTTATTTTCTATATAAATATATATATGGCCTATATTTTTTTTTATTTTTTTTGAACTTGAGGAAGATGAAATGACATTGTCATTAAATAAATTTTATCCTTGGTCCCTACAATTTATTTAATTTATAAAATAAGGAAAATAACAACACACTTTTGCAAATAAAAACTTCAAATCCTCTTTTGCCTATAAGTTGGTGTTTCGCAAAATAACGTGTACATAACACATTTAGTCCTACAAACGTTCAATATTATACAGAAAATAAATTTTTACTGACGGGTCCAATCTTTTGGAAGCATTGAACTCCATCGTACTTTATTTAAATAATTTTCTTTTTGACGAAAACATGCATGATTGTTTGTTGACCTTTATGAGATTAAATTTATTTAAGGTATATCAATTAGTATTGGACTTTCATTTCCTATGTGGTGAGTTAAGACTCGTTAATGGGCTAGGCTCGCGGTGCTAGATCATCACATTATAATATGAGCGTAATTTTTATTTTATTATTTTTTTCGGACTTCTACATTCCTTATACCTTCAAAAATTTCACACTCTAAATTTACCTTATGTTTGGACAAAGAGTGTTGGATATTTGTCTTTAACTTTCTCTCTTTCCCAAGTAACTTCTTCTACTATGTGATTACTGCATTGTACCTTGATCAATTTAATCTATTTGTTCTGTAACTTATGTACATTTCGATCCAGTATTGCAATCAGTAATTCCTCATAAGATAAATCTTTCTGTGATATTAGTAATTTGCCACATGACCAGGATCATGCATATACTTCTTGATCATCAATATATGAAACACGTTGTGAATTGTCGATAGTTCAAGCGGCAAAGCCAATCGATAAGCCACATTTCCGACCCTATCAAGTACTTCAAAAGGTTCGATATAACAAGGTTGTAGTTTGCCTTTCTTGTCGAACCTAAATACACCCTTTATTGGTGTTACCTTTAGAAAGACTTTATCTTCAACTTGAAATCCAAGTCATTCTTTCTGGTATCTGCATAGCTGTTTTGTCTATCTCGCGCGGCCTTTATCCTAGTATGGATATTATCAACAGCTTCAACTATCCATTTAATGATATCTAGTCCCAAAACTCTCTTTTCTCCGACTGCATCCCAATGAACAAGTGATCTGCATCTTCTAGAGCTCCATACGCTGCCCTTTCGATAGTTGCTCGAAAACTTTTATTATACGCAAATTTCACCTAAGGTAGATACGGTTCCCAACTGCCTCCCAGATTCAGAAAACAGGCTCTTAGCATATCTTCTAAAGTTTGAATGGTCCTTTCAGACTGACCATCGGACTGAGGATGATACGTCTTACTGAAATTCAATTTCGTTCTCATAGCTCTTTGTAAACTCTTCCAAAACTTAGACGTAAACCTGGGATCTCTATGAGATACAATGGAGATGGGGACACCATAGAATCTTACAATATCTCTAATGTACAACTGTGCTAGCTGATCTAGACTAAATGAGCTAACTTGGATAGACGATCTACCATTATCCATAGACAATATATCGACTTTGAAAATCCTACCACAAAGTCCATTGCAATATTCTCCTACTTTCATTCAGGTATGTCCAATGGATTTAAAAACTCTGTCGATCTTTCATGTTCTATTTTAACTTGTTGACACACTATACATTTTGCCACAAATAGGCATATACTTCTTTTCATATTCCTTCATTGATAAGCATATACATCTTTTCAGGATGTGCAGTGTATGGAGTGAAATGAATCTCTTCCAATATCTCATTCCTCAGAACTTCATCCTTAGGCACACAAATTCTGCCTTTAAGTATCAGTACCCGATTTGAAGCTATTCCAAAATCATTTCTACTATCAGCACCAATGTTTTTCCTGATCTTCTACAAGAATGGGTCTTTACGCTTCTATGATCCAATCTCTGAGAGCAGGTCGAACCACCAAAGTTTCTAAACCAGTCGTGAATTTCTTAAGCGTGGTAACCACTTTGATTCACAAATTTTCCAAGTCTTTGATCAACTCCATCTTAATAGTAGGAAATGATGCCAAGTGTCCCATCGACTTTCTACTTAGAGCATCAACAACAACATTAGCCTTACCAAGATGGTAATGAATAGTGCAATCATAATCCTTTACTAGATCCAACCATCGTCTATGTCTCATATTCAATTCCTTTAATGTCATGAAATATTTGAGACTCTTATGATATGTGTGAATGTCGCACTTTCCTCCATATAAGTAATGGCACCATATCTTTAATGTATGAACTACCGCCAAAAATTCTAGATCATACGTTGTGTAATTTTGCTCATGTTGCTTCAATTGTCTTGATGCACAAGCACTCACTTTTCCATGTTGCATCAACATACATCCCAAACCTCGTTTGAATGCATTACTATATATAGCAAAACCCTTCTGAACCTTCGAGTATGGTTAACACGGGTATTGTAATCAATCGTTCCTTTAGCTCCTGAAAACTTTGCTCACGCTTTTCTGTCCATTGAGACTTTACTTATTTCTTTGTCAATTACAGCATTGGTCCAGCTATTTTAGAGAATCATTTGATAAATCTCTGATGGTACCAACCCAATCCTAGAAAACTTCGAAATTCACCAGCGTGAGTCGGTGTATTTCAATTAGTTATTATTTAAAATTTTATTAGATCCACTTCAATTCCTCGGGCAGTAACTACATGACCGAGAAATCTAACTTGCTCAAGCCAAAATCCACACTTTTTAAATTTTGGCATATAATTTTTCCTTATGCAATATTTTTAGTGTTATTCTAAGATGTTCCTCATGATAATCTTTACTCTTGGAGTATATCAAAAAGTCATCAATGAAAACTATTAAAAATTGATCCAAATATTGATGAAATACACGATTTATTAATCCGTGAATACTACTAGAGTATTTTCCAACCTGTGAACTCGTAATGTCTATAACGAGTTTTGAAAGCCATCTTGGGTATATCACTCGCTTTAACCTTCAATTGATGATATCCATATTGTAAATCGATCTTGGAAAATACCTTAGCCCCTTTCAATTGATCAAATATATCCTCGATCATCGAGAGATGATATTTATTCTCGATGGTCAAATGGTTTAGCTTTCCATAGTCGATTCACATCCTTATACATCTATCTTTCTTCTTTATGAAAAAAAAAAAAAGGATACGCCCATGGTGATACACTTGGTCGAATAAAGCCAATGTCTAAAAATTCTTGTAACTCAATTCTCAACTCTATAAGTTCATTTGGGGTCATTCTGTATGAAGCTTTAGATATTGGTGCCGCTCTAAGAACCATATCTATTGTAAACTCTACTTGTCTATCTAGTGGAGTACCACGTAGATCTTTTAGAAACATATCTATAAATTCTTGTGCCACTAGCACATCCCCAAGCTTTTTTGTTGCACGTTTTTCTCCTGTGATGTTAATTAAAAACCCTTGATATGTTTCTTTTCTTAACATTTTCTCGGTTTGCAAGGCCGATACTAGTTGAAGATGGGGTTTGGTCTTTATTCTAGGAAGATAAAAATTTTCTTCTCCTAGTTTCTAAAAAGACACTTCCCTTTCACTACAACGGATGGTTGCATAATTATATCCCAACCAATCCATGCCCAAGATCACATCAAAGTCTTTCATCTCTATTAGATGCAAATTAATTGTTAATGTTTTCCCCCCAATTTCAAGAGTCACTGACCTAGCTAACTGATTAGGATTCAATATTCTACCTGAAGGGATACTGACTTCTAGTGTACTGTCCGACTTATTACAAATACTAGATTTTGCAATGAAAGACGTTGATACAAAAGAATGAGTAGCTCTCGAATCAAACAGTAGATAAGTAGGTGTATCAGTAAAAACATGTTTAAAACCACGTGCTTTTCTCTTTTTGTTCTGATCATTATTGTCTGCCTCTCTCCGCGTCAGTGTAAAAATACTTGCTTTTCTCTTTTTGTTCTGATCGTTATTGTCATCCTTCTCTTGAGTAAATATGGTAATGTCCTTAGCTGTATGTCATGGCTTACCACTCTGAAAACAGACATTCTTTCCATACAAGCATTCACGACGATGAGGCTTATCACACATAGGACATGACGCTACTAAAACTACTATGGTCATACTGGCACTAGATCAGATATTAACTTTCTTATTCTGTCATTTGCCATTTCCTTTGTCTTGATCATTCCATTTTCTCTTTCCAAATTGTCTTTTATCCTATTGGTTGTACAATTGATTGTGTTTCTCTACATTAGCCTTCTAATAACATATAGCGTAAGCTCGTTCATGTATCTCACGGTATGATGTAAAATGACTGACATAAGAATCATGCTCAAGTCTTAGTTTAACACTTGCTCGAACCTTCAAGTCATCTTAATTTCCGTGTCAACTAGGTGTGGAGCATACCTTAAGAGTTGATCGAACTTTCACTCATAATCAGTTAAGAAAATATTACCCTACTTGAGTTGAAGGAATTCTCTCTCCTTGAAATCTCTTAGAGACTGAGAAAAATACTTACCCATTACTTCCTTGATCGAAGTTAACGCCAACTATTGCTATTGACTCCTACTTATGGACATTGAATTCCACCAATGACTTGCATCACCAGTAAACATAAACTCTGCACACTAGACCTTTTGAGTGTCAGTACAGTCTATGAATCAAAAAATTTGTTCTAACTTACGAAAGCATTCCTTAGCTATTAGTAGACTAGATGCTTCATCAAAGGTATGGGCTTGTGCCTTCGAAATAACTCAACTACCGAGGCATGAACATAGAGAGTAATATGAGCTGGTGGTGTGGGTGGAGCTTGATTCTGATTCAACCTACCAAGATCTTGAACCTTTTGCAGGAGGTCCCTTATCAAGTTGTTTTGATTTGCTCCTTGAAATAAAAATGAAATAAAATATATTATCAAATTTTTATACTAACACCAAAATACTTAGAATGAAAAGGCAAGGTGAAATCTTTCACAACTTGATCACATAATTGATTTTTTTACTAAATCTTGAAATAACAAAAATTATAATTATAAACGAATAATCTCCATATCATCTACTCATTTCACTCTTGGTCTTGTTCTGGGTCTTCATCTGGATCTTCTTCTTCATCTTCGTTAGCATTTTCCATAATTGGTTGTACAATTTCGTCATATGATGTCATTGTCAATTCGGATCCCGAGTGAGAGATAGCATCACCAATCACAGTCTCCCAATTATGGATATAGGCGTTGCAAAAATCCTCAAAGTCAAGTTCCTTAGGTTCACTTTCCAAAATTTGAGATAGCATATGTTCTTGTATAAACTTCCCAATGCGTTCCAAGATTTGAGACAGCATATGTTCTTGTATAAACTTCTAGCAAATTACATATTGCATGTTGGTCACTATTCTTGTAACCTGCATTCTTTGCTTTTAGCCAAAGTTGGTACATGCTTCGTATGTGATTGTCAAGGTCTAAGGATCCTTCTACCTCAAAATCTAGGTAATCTCGAATATCTATCTCATGTTGGCCGACATGATTTCTTTTCGTAGCATTTTATATTCCCCTAGTCATCTGTCATTCACATTTTAATTTCTAGCCCAATACATTTATCTTTGCATATAAAAATATACATAAAGAAAATGCAGAATGTACCGTAACATAAATAAATAACAATAAAATCATAATATTTTCCATAATAAGAATTTTTAACTTTTCTTAGTTAAACATACATGAGTCGTAGGAAGAGGTCCATTGATAGGTGCGAGATGCTATGGGTGGCCTTAAATATTTTTATTTTATTTTTTAGCCTGTCTTTCCCAGTCAACCCAGTCAACAATTGTGGGTAAGGAAGAAATCTATATTGCCCTTTTGTTTTGATAAGATGGGG